>CAJNOP010000502.1:2465-31080 GCA_905250075.1 Rotaria sp. Silwood1
TTCTCAAGGACTACCAAGGGGTACTTTGGATAACTTTTCAAGCGCTACCTAGAGGTACCATTACTGACTTCTCAAGGACTGCCAAGAGGCACTTCAGGTAACTTTTCAAGCGCTATCTAGGGATACTATTACTGACTTCTCAACAAGGTGGAAACGGCAGACTACAGGACTCAGGGACTCCACGTGACTCCATGGGACACCATGGGACTCCATGAGATTCTCAAGCTGTCCAAAGCAGCACAAAGGGTGTGGGTGTGAGTGTGGGTGTGGGTGTGAGTGTGGGTGTGGGTGTGAGTGTGGGTGTAGGTGTGGGTGTGGGTGGGTGTGGGTGAGATGTGTGGGGTGTGGGTGTGGGTATGGGTATGGATGTATGGGTGTGGGTGTCGGTGTGGGCATTAAAGTTGGTTCGATAAAGACATGACACCCACAAGCGCACCCGCACCCACACCCACACCCACCCACACCTTTCTTGCTTTTACCCAACGGTCCAGCATTTACTCGTCGGGCTTTTATCTCCAATTTAAGACATTTATTGCTTCAATTAGGTTATGAAGCTTCTGCTTATAGTGGAAATAGTCTATGGGTAGGAGCAGCTACATCTGCAGCAGCGGCTGGTATTGCTGATCATTTAATACAAACCCTAGGTCGTTGGACTTTGTTGTCTTATTTACGTTACATCCGTGTCAGTGACACTGTTATTCTTAAAGCTCATAATAAAATATTGCAGTTTTCTTCTTAGTTATTTCTTTATTTAGTCTGTTTATTGCTTTTTGTACATATGTTCATTTGTTTTGGGCGCGATGCTCTCATCTTGCGATAGAGCTTCTTGTGGCGTTTAAAGTGCCCAAAAATGACTATAAAAGAATATCTTTAACTTTATTTTTATTGTATTTAATTGTTTTGTTTTTTTGTCACTTTGTTCTTTGGCAGTAAATACATATATGCCCAACTCGCCACTACATAAATAACAATCTTCTCATAGAGAGATCGACATGAATTGCTCTTTAATGGCGAGATAACGAGGCATTAAAGAAAATTCATATAGGCTCGACTATTTTTGTTTTAATTATCTGTTCTATTATTCAATATAGCGCTTGTTTCAGCTGGAAGTTCATTATCATGTGTAGCTAAGTTGTTATTCATTATCATCTTCTCGTGCTCTAATTCAGTGAAAAGTTATTCATATAATCCTGTTTAATTTGTTAAAACTTCAACATTTAGTCAAGTTAAATTTCCAATACCCACCCACCCATTTCCCATTATAAATATTATATAGCTGATCCTAAATAGTTTATCCCGGATACAGGTAAATTTAACATACTAAGTGCAAACTAGTCGTGTCAAGTGACACCAGAGCCGAGAAGGCAAAACAGTCGTGTCAAGTGACACCAGAGCCGAAAAGGCAAAGCAGTTGTGTCAAGTGACACCAAAGTCGAAAAGGCAAATTCCTCGTGTTGGATGTCTTGGCATTCAACTTGTAGAGTGGATTACGCTGTACTTATGACCCAACGGCCTGGAGCCATGGCACATACAGCTGGTCTGTCTCTTTCCGTTTACATTTAAGCTGAAGTACGTGACCCAATCGGCGATTCGCCACGGCACGTCCAGCACAACTTTTGTATTTTAGGCTGGACGCTGCTGTGACTCTTCATTTATACGATGTTAGCACTGCTGGTGAACATTTTCTTTATTATTCCACCATCATGCCAATTTATTCTCTGAACTTACAACTACGTTTAAAGCGCCCAAAAATGACTACAAAAGAATATCTTTAACTTTATTTTTATTGTATTTAATTGTTTTGTTTTTTTATCACTTTGTTCTCTGGCAGTAAATACATATATGCCCAACTCGCCACTATATAAATAACAATCTTCTCATAGAGAGATCGACATGAAAGTTTAATTAGATGAATGAATTAATACATGAACTTCAGACATCAAAGAAAGGACAAGTGGCGCTAAGGCCATTTTTTTGCCCAAAATATTTTTTCAAAAAGAATTACATATTCGGAACCCACATTGAATTCTAAGTAAAGTGACGTATTTGTTTTCATGCAGAAATGGCTTTCATTTTTGGCCTGTCTTTCGGCACCTGTAGGGAAAACTAGGACCGTCGAAAAACTTTTCTTTTGAATTTTATTAAATATAGCACCACTAGATGCAGAATTTGATACTGATTCCGAATTTTATGCTGGAGTTTATAAAAAAAAAAGGAAAGTTTGATGGAGAAAAATCTATTATACCGTAAGATCTCGATATAGACCTATTTTTAGTTATTGCCCTCGAACAAGGTAGTAACGCAATTAGAAAGTCTAAAATGCAGTTAGTAAAGTGTAAAATTACCTTTCTAATCACAGCCACATAAAAACAGTTGGTTCGAGTCGAGTTTCAGATAGCTTTAGAGTCAAGCGTTTGAGAAAGCGACAAAAAATCACGTTTTTGACCCCCTTCATCTCATATAGTAGGGTAACGAAATCTCTAATCAATGAGTGACATATATATAGATTGATGTAGTTTTTTATGTTCTTTCAGAATATGACCTCAAAAATAAGAAACAAAATGTGAAACAGGCTTAAATCGTGGAAATACGGATATGTGACCACATTTCACAGGGAGGTTCCTATATAATTTTTGAGTTTTTTTTTTCTATTGGCAATGCAACGATGATCAATTTGGACAAAGTGAGCAATAATTGAAGCTGTATTTATGTTGACAGAACCATTAGACACTGTAGGGTGTGGATGGGTGTTGGGTATGTGTGCGTGCGGCTGCTCTTTTTTCTACCCCCACACTAACACCCACACCCATCCACATCCCTTCTCAGCGTTGAGGTTTGGCTACATAGAATTTCGTCTATTTTGGTAAGAAAAGTGCATATATGGAATTAGGTTTCTAATGTAACTTGTAGAGTTTTTAACGCTGTTTCTTATGGTGTATTTTATTTTAAAATAAACATACTAGGTGTTTAAGAACGAGTTGCAAAAAGTGGAAATTCGTTTTGAGTGACCTATTAAAAGTTTAAAAAACATAGAAGCTTATCGAAGGGAATTCATGTAACAAAAACGATAATATTCATTGTATTTGAGGTCTTTTCAATCGGCAATTGCTATGGCGATAAGTGTCCTCTTTAATACGATGTTATTATTGGATGACGCTTCGTTATGTAATCGCATAGTGTTATTTGACCGAGTAAAAAGAACAGAAGATATATGACGTATCCATACATTGCTGTTAACTTGCCATAAAGTAAGATGATATTTTCTTCACATAGGTTACTATCTATGGACATATAATATAATTGTTTCGATCGACAGCAAAAATTTCGTCTTATGTTTGGCCTCCTTATATTCTATGATAGATATTATAAGACTCTTGTCTTGCCAGAAACTTTAAGTCAGCATGACATTGCATTTTTTTTTGCTACTCGCTTTTTGCCACTGTTATTTTCATATTTATAAAAGAAACGTCCTTTTCAGATACATTAAATTTGTCTACATCCTATACTTACCAATTTTTTTTTGGCGATACTGCCGTCAGAAAAGCAAATTTTCGTAACATTTGATATATTCGTTTGGCTTGAAATCTTTACGGTGAATGCAATTTAAGTTGATACACTTATCGTACAAAAATTACTTTACATGAGTTGAGTGGTAGTACCAGGTACATAAAATCGTGATCATTTTAAGTATTTTGTATTATATGTATATATTATCAAAGGATTGTTATAGAGAGCTATCATTTTAATCAAAAAAGGATTCCATTGACCAGTTATTCGCGTAAAGATTTTAGCTCATGAAATAGTGCCTATGGTTGAGCAGACCTTCAAGAAAATCACGATTTTGGGAGGGTTGACCTCTCGAACAACTACCCCTATAGAAGTCGGAGTTGTATATATTTAAACTACAGACTGAATACTACAGAGTTATCTAAGAATGTATCTGAGCCATAATACAGTGACACTATGAATACTGGCGAATAATCCTCAAAACAAAATGGCTTATTCTCTATATAAAATATATTTAAGTTCATACGAAAATTCACAAAAACTTGCTTCGAATGAAATAAATTCTATCTACTCTGAATCAGAACATGACCCTCTACTACGTTACATAAAACCATTCTTCGAAGATCGAAGAAACTTCTTTCAAAAGCTTTATATAACCTCTTCAGAGTATCTATCTTAAAGAAAAGGAATCGGCGCTTATACTTCTCTCGACTAAGTTTTTTCTTTCATTTGCCTATTTCTCGATTGAAGATATGAAGTCATTAAACTACACCTTGCACATATTTTACATTCACAAGAAGTTTCTTACTGTACGAAAAGAACCATTTCTATAGAAGATATCATAGAAATGGCTAGTATTCAGACATTTTCACTATCGAAAATCGATTTGTATAAAAAAACAAATTTCATACTCAGAATCAGCATGAAAAAATACACCAGAAACTATTTTATTCATTTTTAAAATTTTTCATGTAAATGCTACCTCTAATCTCCCTCAGTCTTGTAATCCTAAAGCTTTAACCAGTACCCCGACGGATCAGAAATCTGATGGAAAAACTTTACGATGAATAATAGAGTTTCTTGTGTATTTTTTCATGCTGATTCCGAATATTATTTTATTTTTTTTTAAATAAAAGTCAACTTTCAATAGTAAAAATCTCGAAATATTAGCTGTTTTTTATGATATTTTCTATAGGAATGATTCTTTTCGTACAGTATAAGGTTTCATGCAACTATAATATATGTCCAAGGTGTAGTTTAATGATTACATATCTTCAATCGAGAAATAGACAAATGGAAAAGATACTTAACAGGTAAAGTATAGAGGCCAAGTCCCTGTTTGAGAAAAATACCATGAAGCAGTTACATAGAGTTTTAAAAAGAAATTTTTCAATTTTTGAATGCTGTTTTCATGTAACTTACAATGGAGGTGTTTGTACTGTCCGTGAGAAAAATGGGATATATTCGGGTCAAATGAAAGCTCTCACCGAGAAACTAACAAGGTTAAAATATTAGCTGCCCTTGGCTTACCTAGGGGACGATATTCGATTTTTCAGGAGATTTTCCCTGCAGGACCCCAGGTTTCCAGCAAAATCATATTTTCGAATTTCGACCTAAAACTTTGCACACATGAAGGCCTCGACTAGACTAGCTTAAAAAAAAAATTTTACAAGTTTTGGACAATCTCTCACCGAGATATGAATTTCTCAAAATATACAATATCTATGGAAAAGCGTCTATATTTTGAGAAACTCATATCTCGGTGAGAGATTATCCAAAACTTCTAAAATTTTTTTTGTAAGCTAGTCTAGTCGAGGCCTTCATGTGTGCAAAGTTTCAGGTCGAAATTCGAAAATATGATTTTGCTGGAAACCTGGGGTCCTGCAGGGAAAATCTCTTGAAAAATCGAATATCGTCCCCTAGGTAAGCCAAGGGCAGCTAATATTTTAACCTTGTTAGTTTCTCGGTGAGAGCTTTCATTTGACCCGAATATATCCCATTTTTCTCACGGACAGTACAAACACCTCCATTGTTAGTAGAAGGTCGTATACACTGATTCAGACTCGATTGATTTATTTTCTTTAAAGAATCTTTTGATAAATTTTTCAATGAACTCAAATATAGTTTATATAGAAAAATAGGTTATTTATCAATAGTGCTTCTGAAACTAATCTACAACATCTCAGGTAAATTCTTGCATGAATTTGTAGTAGTTAGTCTATAGTTTTAATACATAAAATTTTAACTTCTATACGGATGGTTTTCTGGGAGATGAAGTCCTCCCAAAATTCTCTTCTTCGTCAAAACCATAATTTTGTTGAATGTCTACTGAGCAATAGAAAATATCTTCATAGCTGAATTCTTTTACCAGCATAACTACTCAATGAGGTTCTTCTATCATTATAATAATAGTTTTCTAATACAATTCGTTCATGAGATATGTATATTCACAAAAGTACGAAAATAATATTTTTTTTGTATGCCTGGACTACTACTGAGCTCATGTAAAATCATTTTGTATAATAAGTGTATCAAATGTTACAGAAAAAAAATACTTTTCTGAAGATATTTCCCTCCAAAAAACGGTACACGACTGTCATCGAAATTCTTCTCTCTATAAGGATATAATAGACTGATCAAATTCGTTGCGATATGACTTTTAAAAATAAAACCATTTGAAGATAATTTTATTCAAAAAAAATGACATCTTGGCTTGTATATCCTTCATTACCAATGGGTAATGGTCGTCGTATTGAACTAGCTGGTCTTGATTTATGGATTTGTGCACGTGTCGATAATGCATTTGTTTTTCCGTCCGAATTGGATATTGATCGATTTAAAGATGCACTAAGTCGTACACTTTCTCTATGGCCTATAGTTTGTGGTCGTTTTCTTGTCTTCGACAATGGACAATACGTAATCGAAATGTCCGATAATCCAATTCGTGTGAGCTATGCTGAAAATAATGAATTGACAAAATGGCCAAATGATTTCAATATTGTTCTTCAACTTAGTAATAATCCACTTACAGCATTCATTGATGAAGTACAAACTATAAAATCAGTTTATGGTTCACAAGAGGAACCACTTGTTTATTTCAAATTAACTCGTATTGTAAAAAGTGGGGAATGGGTACTAGGAGTAAGTTGGGAACATTTACTTGGTGATGCTGCGTCGTGTTTACATTTTTTAAATACTTTATCACGTATTTATCAACAATTGACACCACTTGAACCATTTCCTATATTCGAACGATGCTTATGGCAAGAAGATGAAGTTGATCAATCACTTTTGCCTATAATGAAACAATTACGTGATGCTTTACCTCTAAGAGATATGTTAAAAAATTTTATAGTAATACATGCAAAATATGATCAAGTAAATTTACATTTTTCAAGCGAACAATTAGACAAATTACGTGAATTAGCTGGTGGAAATAATTTAACTATTCAAGATGCACTTACAGCATATATTATTGTCACACTGAATAAATATTGTTATAAAAACGATGATGAACATCTTATCCTACGTACGAATACTACTGTTAATTATCGTGGGGTTTCTGATTCGATTGCACCAATTGGACAAGTGTCCAATGCTATTTTGATGATGTTATCTGATAATTTTGATGATCCGTTTTCATTATCAAACGTTGCAAAGACTATTCGTATTTCGATCAATCGATCCCGCGATCCGAAGTTTCTCAAGTCATACCTTGCAACTGCCGATGGATTAATGAGGAGCATAACTCGTAATAATTTAACTCCGAATGTCGGCTACTTCGCCAATGAAGTAACTGTAAATTCAAATTATCGATATGATTGGGTCGATTTAGTTGATTTTGGTTACAAAGATCAATGCCGTCTCTATACAGCATGGACTGGTCCACTGTATTTTCGTGTATTTCGATTAAATCCAATAGAAGATGGTCATGGTGGTTTCAAACGAGATCGTAATGGAGCTGAAGTCGCTTTTTTGATTGACAAAGATAAGAGAGTTGCACTTCTTAATGCATGGAAAAAAGATATTAATGAGAATTTCGTAAATGTCAAACAATAAAATAAAAAATAAAACTATTGAAATTATGCCTTTCAAAGTGCATAGCCAATGAAAAGAAAAGGAGTCTATGGGCTTTTTTATTTCAAACTGAATTCTAAAATCAAAAAAACCGGGCCAACTTCTTCTGAATCAAACTTTTCTCGTTTGATACTACGTAGTCCCACTAAAAACCCTTAGTCCCCCCTAGTCCTGCAAAGTCCCCCTTAGTCCCCCCCACAAAAAGCTTAGTCCCCGCTTAGTCCCTTGTGCAGGGGGCTAAAGCCTATAGTACACAAAGCCACAAGCACACCCTCACCCTCACTCGCGCGCCCACACCCGCACCATGGGTGTGGGTGTGTGTGTGGGTCCCAGACCAACACCTACACCCTCAGTCACTCCTCCCCCTCACTCCTAGACTCACGTTTCAGTTTGAAATCAAGTATTATTTTTATTTGATAAATTCAGACTGAAATTAAATAGCCCATAGTATGAAGAAAAGAGTATGGATGTGGGATTGTTACGTCCGTAGTGTTTCCCAACAGCTGTAAAATGGAGATGAGATGTTCCTTCTCGAGGGTGTGGGTGTGAGTGTGACCGAATAGGAGATCTATCTACATCCGCACACTCCATACCCACACCCTTCATGAGCGGTCACCACCAACTCACGAGCTAGTAAGCGTTCACATAGTTAAGCGAATGCAAGTTATAGGAAAGGTTATTCACAGACCCGGCTCAGAGGAAAAGAGCTGGTAAAGAGATCCGCTCACAGAAAAGAACTGGTCTATTTGCCCAGTTCTCAAGAAAGAACAGGTCACTTTGCCCAGTTCCAAGAACTGGGAACTGTACTAGGCTTATTTCTCACAGGCTCTAATACAATGAGAGAGCAATTGTATTGGCTCACAAATAACTCGCGCTATGACACTCTCATCGCGACTGCAACTGAGTACCATGTTTACAAAGATAGACAAATGGAAGACAATGAAAACTGGCTTACACGCACGATCACCACGAACAATGAAGATGAACGCCAAGAAGCATGAGGCCAAATACATTTTGAATGTTTTTCATTCTTTAAGAAAAATAAAAGAGTCAAACAATGGTCTTTACATGAGAAATCATTGACTATATTCGAAACTTGCATATTATTGATCGGTTTTTGGAATATTTATGTAAATACGATATCGAATGTAAACTTTTTTGTAAAATCCAGCGTGGACATATGTTACTATTAAATGAACATCGTTGTCCACATACAATAAGTTTGATTTTAGCGAACATTCAATTGAAATTTCACAAATAAATATTCATTTTAAAGAGTATTTAAAAATGTACTTATTATGTGAAAATAAAGGTTCTAGCTTAAGAAGTAAGAGAGTCAATAAAGAAAGTTTGTTACATGCATTTTTGGTTCTCCAAAAATAACGGATGGGGCAGATTAAACGGCCGCATTTTGGATTTCAATTTTTCATCATTTAATACATTTTATTAAAAAAACAAAATATACCACAAGATGCAGCGTGAAAAGCTCTACAATTAACAAAGAACAATTTATTCGTTAAAATTGCTCAAATAATTGCAAAAATATATCGATAGGAAAATTGTGGAGAACTTTTTTTCCCACATATTAATATCGTATTCTTGGTATAGATATTAATAATTTATTTGTAGAAGAAGATTACTGACGTGCACTGGAAATATCTACTGATCTAATATGTAGTAAACTACTGAATTCAAGTATTTGGAAACAATTGTCGAAAATAGAAAAAAACAAACGCTTTGGAGTATTACGTAATTCTAAGATTGAAGACTGTATAGAGAAAATGACGATATGGGATTGGACAAGGTTGATGACGGAAAGTGAAGATGAATATGAGCAATTTGATAACAAGTTCAGCGATAACTATGATTGCGATGGGTAGAAAGACATAGTTTGATGTGGTGAAAGATTGTGCAAAACTGAATAAATGTTTTTTATCTTAAACAAAACTTCTATTTTTATGGTTATGTTTAATATTTTTTATTAACATATAAGATATTTTTGAGACATAATGAAAGTTCAACCGGTAGAGACTTTTCAGAGGCAAAGTTCGTTAATTACCAATATGCATTACACGACGTGGTCAACAAGACTACTTCACTGAATTGCATTGAAAGTGACGTCTGTCTATGCAAAGGTATGAATTATATTGTTATTTGTACTTTCAACAAAAACAATGTTCGTTACTTCTCGAAAGAATGATTTGTTGTTGATTGCAAAAAGAGTTAGACTTAAAATAGAATGGCATGTAAATGATAATGTTCCACTTATGCTCTACAAACATATCTGAATCTATTTTATCCGACACATGTATCTTGCGTGCATTTCTTTTCTAGCAAAATGTAATTTCATTTCTTATTTTTTATTTTTTTGCCACTTCATAGGACTACACGATATTGTAGCTCATATATTCTCATTAATATAAATCAACTCTAGATAATCAGTGACGATGAAAAAGACGCATATCTGAATTAATAATAATGTGAGAAAAAAGCCTAAGAAGATAATTAATATTTAACATCGTTCATTCCTTCGACAAGCTAACGTTTCTGGTATCTCACTCTCATTAATACATTGAAAATGACAAGCTCTATGATTAGCAATGAAATTCTGCGTCTACAATCAGTATCTGACGCACTTAATGGCTATCTCGCTCTAGTTGTTCTTGCTATGGGTACCGTGGGTAATACATTGAATATTGTCGTATTTATTCGTATCAAAAAATTTCGTCAAATGTCGAATTCCATCTTTTTATTGACTTCCTTTGTCGCTAGTATAATACTTGTTTGGACAGGCCGTTTTCCTCAAGCTTTAACTATTCTTACTGGTATTGATATAGCAGCAGCATCACCATTCTTTTGCGCATTTCGTGCTGTATTCGGGCGTATCAGTCAAAATTTGGCTTTGTTATGTATTGGCTTAGTCAGTATCGATCGTTTCCTTATTACTTCACGAAACGAACGTTGTCGACGTCTTCTTACTAAGTTACGAGCTACTCTTATCGTGACAATATTGTTTCTTATTTATTTAGCAATCTCTATTGAAGATGCTATCAGCTATTATTGGGCACGTTCATGTAAATCTCCCAATACACCTTTTGCATATACACAATTCGTCTCATACTTTAGTTGGGTTGTCACTTTCGGTGTACCATTAATTCTAATAACAATATTCAGTTTGTTCACTTGGCAAAATCTTCGATTTTCTGTGCAGGGTCGACGAAATCGTCTTCAACAACAGGTTAATCGAATGATGTTTGCGCAGTTCGGTTTGATGTTTCTTAGTACATTGCCTATTGTCCTAATGAGAGTTTATCGGTTGGTTACTGAGTCGCAAAAGAAATCTTTACTACAGAGTACACAGGAAACTCTTATATTTTATGTTGCTACCACTATCGGCTATGCATCACCGATCGGATCTTTCTATATTTATTTTATTGTATCACCAGTTTTTAGACAGAATACGCGAACAGCTCTAATTTTCAAGAAATTCACTCGTGTCACACCATTTACTTTGCGAGAGCCACGCATTGCAACAAATCCTACGTAGCAAATATCTAACGTCGGCCAGCGTCTATTTTATTCTTTTTGTTATTTATTTATATTGCTTGACTAATTAATATGGTGGGTTAATAAAAGGGAATATACTTTATGATCAGTAAATGAAATACTTATAAAATCAGTAATTAACTCGTTAACTGTCAAATTTTTTTTTGAAACTTTACAGTAAACTTTTTGTACAATAACTTTCAAAAATTCACAGATATTTTTAGATTATAAGATAGGCAACTTCTGCGACAAATGTTTTATTATTTTATATAGAAATCAGAAGTTGTTTGCCAATAACAAAGCACAAAAAACTTAATCCTACAAAATTGTTTTCGAAATTTCAAGCTCTGTTCAAAAATTCAGTAAAATATGATACACACAAAAGCATGAATCAACACAAAGTGCAACGCTATAAATAGCACATTCGTATGTGCATTCATGTTTTGCTCAATTATTTATATTTTCTGTATTCAAAAATGGCAAATTTAATGCAGTAGAAACAACCAATTCAATAATAATATTTAGGAGCAAATTCATACTGAATATGAATACTGGTACAATTGACACAGAAGAACATAACTGATATAAAACATCAAAACTGGTGGAGTGAGATTCAGTCAGTGCAGTACGTTAGAGTGAATACGGCACATGCAAAAAAAGCTAAGTTAACGAGTTGTAGTCTTCATTTTTTCCATAAAGATCGCATTGACGTATATATATGTCAATAACAGTTAAGGGATTAAATGAAAGAGCAGTAAATTCTTTTTATCATCAGTCATTAAAATGATTCGGTTTGTAAGTCAATTTAAAAAACAGTAAATGAAATTTATCAACAGTCGATTATATTAAATAGTCAGTATAAAAATTGAAATGATGATAGAGTGAATCACTTTTCTTTTTCTTGCTCTTCAACTGTTCTACATGTTCTCGTTGTTCTGACCTACTTCTTTTAACCTTCATCTTTTGTAGCTAAGAGAAATTATTGTGTTAATTCTTATTGTTCGTCATCTCAAATAAAGGGAAAGAAGATTCTCGATTTCTTCCCTCGTCGTTGTCTCTATTTATCCCCATATATATATATATATATATATTTTTCATTAGCTAATGACCTATATATCATGAGAATATATCTATTAGCAAAACAAACAAATTTTACGTTTTATTTTTCTGAAAATTTTTTTTCTATTCCTTTTCATCAGAAAAATGATAAAAATATTGTTCAAATTGAGAATGAACTTCATATAACATATTATTTTTAATATCATAAATAACCCAATATTGATTTAGTATTTAGTTTAATTGAAATAACTTCATCGATCGGTGTTACTTCGATAGGATATATATATTGAAAAAGGAGGATGTGATTACGCCTCTATGTAAAATGAACATAATGTAAAGCAGTGAGTAAATTCTGTTTGCTTAGGATGTGGTAAACTCTCTCTCTCTCTCCACGAGTACATTCTTTGATTAATAACTCTTATTAGAAATAAATTCCAATATTTATTTATTATTTAATACATATATATATTTAAAAAAGTTAACTTGCGTATAGTTTTAATTGGTGAAAGATTATTTCGCTTATTAAAAAAAAATAGATATATGATAAATCGATGGAATAAATATTTAAGATAGAAAGAAATAAAACAAAAGTTAGTGCAAATAAATGAAAGGCAATCATCTGTAATAGGCCATACTTGTTCAAATATGAATTGATTTAAAAAATGTCATTTTCTTTATAAACTCTATGAGTAGTATTAGTTTATTTAAAATTTTTAGATTTAAATATTTGAATAGCGTTTTTATTTCGATAAGATAATCATATTAGCATAATTCCATCATAATGATAAGCACATATTTTTTAATAATAACAAAGCAATATTTATCTTATCAGCATGTAATGGTCCACATTTAAAAAATTGTTGACTAAAAATTTAAAATAATATAACCTACTATAGAATTTGTTTTATTTGAACGTACAACAAAGCCAGCTAATGAATAAATATGTTAACGTAATTCCTCAACATATTCTATACGATATGTTGGATAAATCTTATAATCATATTTTGCAACATCAATTATATCTGATAATTCGTATGATTCAATATTTACATCTTCATCAACAATACTTTTCCAACGAAACCAACTAAAGAAAAGGATGCTTGAAAACCATAAAAAATTATTCAGAAGTTTTTTACTCATTTATTTATTTATTCATGCTAATTTAAAATTTCGTTGGAATAAACATAATTGATATTGAAATAGAAGGGTGTGGAGTGTGGGCGTTTTTCTTTTCATCACCTATACCCACACCCAAAACTCTACCTGAATCGGTCTCTTTGAAAAAAAAACAGCAGAAATCGTCCTTTCTGATTCGAAACTTTTCACTTTGATAGGTGAGCTCAAGTGAAGAAGAACAGCTCTTTGCTGAAACCAAACGTCTATAAGTAAATATAATGAAAACTGGCAATCGTTTGCTGAACCGTTTACAGTCAACGTATTCGATCACTTACGATGGTACATAGTAAATGAATTCATTTAACATTCGAAGTTTTCCACCATAAATCATACTGATACGGTCTTGTGCGCTCGAGAAAGATCGATGTATCCTCTAACTCGCCTCTTTTCTTTCAACTGATTATAGTGTTGTTTTGTTCAGAAGGATACACACAATTCTCGAAATCTTTCCTATGCACT
Organism: Rotaria sp. Silwood1; assembly: GCA_905250075.1. NCBI lineage: Eukaryota > Metazoa > Rotifera > Eurotatoria > Philodinida > Philodinidae > Rotaria > Rotaria sp. Silwood1. The sequence goes on from CAJNOP010000502.1 coordinate 16,290, forward strand.
TAGTTGTGAACTCCATTTATTCGATAAAAAACACGGACAAGGTTTTCATTTTTTCTTCATGCACTACTGGATACTTTGTTCATGGTTCGTATTTATTTCCAACTTGATGCTTCTGGTTTTATAAAATACGAATATTGTATCTATCGCCAATATCACTATGGATGTAAGCAGATAGTACGTAATCAATTTGCCGGTTAAAACCTTCCATCCAAGAGCTTGCTCGGCAAATGCGGCTGAAAAGAATGATATCGATATACTAAGCATAGTAATTGCTTCGTATAATGAGTGTACTTTTTCTTTTTCTTCTGGTTTGTGAGATTTCATCAGCAATGCTGATGAAGCTACATATCCAAAGTTCCATCCAGTACCAACAAAAACCAGACCTATATAGAAAGAACTAATTGCCAAATTACGTTGAAATAGTAGTGCTCCTATCAATTGAGTAAAAAGACCAGTAAGCATAACCAGTCGATTACCAAACCAGTTACACAAGGTTCCAGAAAAAAACGATGGAACAAACATGCCTAAAAGATGGCATTCGATAGCAGTTATTATTTGACGAAAACTGTAACCAACGCCATTCATTGCTAGAGGTGTAGCCGACATTTGAATGGACATTGATGACCATGATACGAAGCCAACAAAAGTGGCAACCAGAAATGTTCGTTGGCCAGCTATTACAAATATTGAACGACCACCTAGACTAGAATTACTGTTCATTGTCGTTGATGATGAACTTGATATATGTGCGGCACATTCCTTCTTCACTTGGGGGAACTGGATAATTGTCATAAGGAGCAGAAGTAGCAAGCATTCGCCTAATGTTACTACATAAGCTCCACTGTACGGCTTCGGCAGTATGTTTACTGTATGTGTAGCAATTTCTGGCCTAAAGCAAAATCCAAAGTAGCATAGATAGAAAAGCTTTCGACAACATCTATCAGATCAATACATCACAAACTATGAAGCCACTTTCAATCCAAGCATGTGCTTCTATCAGATCTCCTACTCTTCATAACGAAATAATACGAGCAAGTTCTCGACATATTTGCTGTTATTAGTGAAATCACTCTAGATATTGCACTTTTGTCTCTATACACCTCATCACTCACCAATACTTGCGCTTTAGAATGTCGATGTAGACACATATTCAGTCCATCTGAACACAAAGACTCACATCCACAATCAAATTCTGTACTATTCAAATTCACATAGAGCCTTTGCAGAGATCTTTTAGTACCAGGTTTAATGCTTTTGGAAAGCACGATTTGTAACTAATGTTGCAGCATTTAGCGATGACAATGACCCTTCTCTAACTGCTTAACTGGTCGTACAGATCGCGGTGAACATTGAGTGACTTTATATGGGTTTGTCACGATCGTTAGTAGTCTTATGCGCTTTTCAATGTGTTATTTATTCGTTCCTAAAACTACTGTGATTAGTGATGGAACCATTGGAAGAGCTTCTGGGAGCTGAGCTCCTGTTGGACCTGAATTCTGACTCCATAACTAATTGTGATAGACATGCATGTATTGCTTTCGTGGTCAAACTGATCTAACCTGATTTCATATTTTAATGCCACATAAATTATGCTGGAACATTTTGGCATAAAATGCTTCAAGTAATTTTGGAGATGAGAGTTTTCTCAACTTAAAATATCAGAAATTTTCAATAGACATTCAACAATCTATCTAGTCAGAAGTATTCAGTTCTTTTGTGGTCTTCCCTAAAATTGAACAGCCTTTTGTTCTATTCATTTTCGTGACCTTTACGATATCGATTTTGTTAGGAGCCGTAGCTGTTCGGTTCAAATATTTTGTCAGAAAAATAATTATAGTACACATAAGCCTACCCGAGTACCGCAGAGAAACAACCACCGGCTATGACCATTGCAATGGCTTTTGGAGCAAATTCTTGCGTCGAAAACTGCAATGCCACTAGACGATAGTACAATGTGCACGGCAATTGTCCACCTACAAATCCAGCACTCACAATCAACAACCAATAGAGCTTATGCCATGCTGCCACAATGCTAAGTCCAGCTCCGATGACACCCATTAGAGCACCAAAAAAGAATGATCGTCGGTATCCAAAACGAGCTATAGCACGGGGCAAAAATATAGACAAAACGGTACCAATTAAAAGCATTAAGCCGATAGGTATTGTAGCCAAATGCGAATTGGTAAAACTTGTGGCCGCTATCGTAGTCGTACTTATTTGAATATAATTTACCGCTTGACCAAGACTCCATGAACATGCCAATAGGAATACATTCCATAACATTTTTCGGAACAAAGGATCAGTCCATCGAGTGCGGAGACCTTTTAGCGACCAAAACGATGGTAGTTGAATATCAGTTGGATTCTGCTGTTGTGCAATACGGACTGATTCGGCATGTTGTGGAATGTCAAGTTTTGTGAGAGCTAAATCAAAATGACATATTATTCCGATTATTCGAATAACATAAAGAGCAAAACTGGAACCGTTTATGCACAACTTTTAATAATCTTAACTGTTCCTATCTATAAAATCTACATATTTTGTTACATACTCAGTCTGCTACGTGATGTTGTATTCTGTATTTTTCATTCAAAGTTCGTTCGATTTCCACCGATCAAAATAAATCTTTGAAAACATGAAAAAAGGATGTGTCAAAAAATCTGAATCTTTCCCATTAATGAGCATTTTCTGATTAAAATTAGAAAGTCTTTTAGAACGGAATAATACATTAAATATATTTTATGATCACAAAAGCAAATAGTCATTTGAATGTTCTTCAAAATATACTAAACTTTTTGAATGTTGCGAAATAGTTTCCAATGCAATTTAAATGAAACTCAGTAAGTCGTATTGCACTTAACGAGTTCAGACTCCCCTACTATAGAATGGCCGAGTTTGATCAGTTGCGTTCTGGCATATACCTGTTATTTGATTCGATTTCATAGAATCCATAGGGTTTAGTCATTTCCTACAACGACGACCGACCATAGTCAGTTATCCACAATTATTTGATGAAAATAAAAAGCTTCCCTACTAATTGTACGTACTAATCAGTGTAAGGCTTAAATGCATGAGTTCAGTTCAAAGAATCAATAGACTAGGCCAAGGTTACTAAGATACCTGTAACTTTTCAACTGCTATTTAGAAGCTGTGGCCCTAACATTTTTATGATCACTGGCGACTGTTCATGTAATTTTCTGTATTCAGTGCAGCTCTACGCTGAACAACCATATAAAAACAATCAAAAACAAGATTCGATGTATCTCAACTTAATTCCCTAAACTAAGAATACGAAAATGTGTATAAAACTCATTATAAAGCATATCCAGCCTAACAGTTACAAATACTATCATAATTATATATTAAAACGTCATATTCACCACAGTAAGAAATGCTCAGAGAAGGAATAATTACTATACAAGTTGTTGTCAAACATTAATTCATGTATTGTGAGACTAACAACGAAAAAATGCTTATAAGTGGTAACTTTATTATAAAATGTACAATCTATGGTTACAATAATTCGATAGAAACAAGATTCTTCAATAACATCTTTTAATATTACATTTCGTATCTCATCGACTGTATTCTCAAGTTAAATCACTGATAGTGAATTATATAAATGGCCAAGTTATAGCCCTGATTTTCATGTTACTGAAATAGTATGAGTATGAAACTTTATCAACAAAACGAAGTTTAAAAGAAGAACCCAAACATCACAACGTGAACTATAGGCGGTCGAAATATAAATGCTCCACTTTATATAGTCATATGCCTACTAAGTATATAAATGTAGAATGTATTCGAATACGCGAATGATATGCTTTGTTAGTTTGGCCTTTTGAGTATCGGACTCCCGCCCGCGCTCCACTCTCACAGTTGGATGGATGATGTGTATTAGGCGTAGTTCTTACAAGAACATCTAATTACACAAGCCGCATTAGGAAATATTTTTCTGGCGACTCATTTATAAACATAGGATAGGCTACATATGTAAAAAGATAGAACTCAACGTTGGGAGTAAACGAAAGTAGTCTATAGTGAAATGGCGAACGTTGCATGTTCTATTGACGATTATACAATATGAAAAAGCAAAATTTTTAGTGGTCTATATGATGACTGAATTATAAAATTTAATTGATATAACAATAAAGAACTCACATTTCTTCCAGTAACTATCGATTTATCTTTAAAATTGGAGATAGTCGATGGCTTTGAATACTTTTTGTAGTTATACAGGGACCCGTGCATGTCTCTAGCCAAAATCCATCGAAAAGTGAGATCATTTTAAGTATCAAAGAAATCAGTATGATTTAAATATAGAATAACTACCTAAAGTTAAAGTGATTGAACAGTTGTAAAAACTCTTTTGTGAGATAATAGCAGGTACAAACATTTGTTTCAGAAATATATGCTTTAGAGACTACTCTCGAAAACCGATAGATTCTAACACATTTCAGTTGTTGTCAAACGCCAGTTTCATTATGATTAACGGGGTACAATAAATGAATATCAAAGGAATGCTGAATTCTGACGATATATCCAGTAGTATTTACTTTTTTCCAAGGAAAAAGATCTGTACGACTCTGGCAATGTGCGATAATTAGTTTTGATAGGAAACCATGGGTTCTTTTCTGACGAAGTTCGTTACGTAATTCTATCACAAAGATTCCTAAGAAATCTGAGTTGGATCTGACTATTTTTTCTATAGAGATACCTGTATCCAGGGCAATCTGATGGTTTTTCGTTAGGATCCATACGGAGAAATGAGTCACCTGGCGAGTTGTAACAATGCTGAGTACAAATTGATTGTCTCAATAATTATCTATCGTTCATTCAACTTCTAAAATCTTACTATTTAAATCATGAGCAGCAGCACTGGATTCAACCATTCGTTGTTCTGTCGTATTAGCGTGTTTTGAATCTTCTATTTCACCATGTCTTAATGTTATTGTGTCTTGAGAGCATATATTATCATTGGTGGATGCCATGATTGGTACTTCATTTCGTGTACCACTGTCTAATGTTGTAAGGTGACATAATTCAATATCGATGACCACGTCGTTTTCAGAATTGATGCATTTATCTACGACATCGGATTCGACTTGGTTCGTAGATGTGTTCATCTAGAAATGACATAGGAACCTGTTCATCGTCTTCTTTTTTCTATTTTCAATCGCATCCATAAAAGAACTACCTTTTCTGAAGCAAAAAGTTCTCAGTTTCACATAGAACAACATGCTTTGTGACCATGATAAAATATTTGCTGTTGACTGTTGGACGCAGCACAACAACGACGGATCATTTCGGCTTCTTATCTTTTGTGTTTTTTTTTCCTTGCGTTCTAACGGTATATGTAAAATGATGCTTTATCAACATTAAGAAACACTGTGACTGCAAAAGATAACTATAACCGAAAGATTATCAGTTTGAATCTGCTTTGCAAATGTTTAGATCAATATAACGGTTTCTCTGTCGTTCATATTAAGGGTAGTTCAAAATTAGTGACAACGGGTGATTCATAATAAATGGCCGAACTTTGCGTTTCATATTTTGACCCCTAGATACCTTTCATTAAAAAAACAAACTATACCACAAGATGTAGCGTGAAAAGCTCTACAATTTATATAAGACCGTTTTTTTATAGTTGCAATTTTGTTTTCAAAATCGACTGAGCGATCAAATTTCGGCCGTGCAAAAATGATATTTGTTTTTGTACAAGATGGATTCGTTTTTTCTTATTTCATGTTTTTATCACCTAATATCTTTTGTTTAAAAAAAAACAAAATATTACACCAGATGCAGCGTGAATAGCTCTACAGTTTGCACACTAAAGCTTATTGCAATTGTTTTCAAAACAAAAAGGGAAATTCTCTGCGATCCATTTTCGCACAGTTGAAGTTTGATTGCTCCAAATTTCGCCTATTTTGAAAATAAAAAGTGCAACTGTAAGAAAAGTGGGCTAATGCAAAGTGTAGAGCTTTTCACGCTGCATCTTGTGGTATAGTTTGCTTTTTAATGAAAGGTATCTAGAGATCAAAATATGAAATGCAAAATTCGGCCATTTATTATGGATCACTCGTTATTTTTGAAGATAGTTCATGCCGTTGAAAATTTTCAAAGTTTATCAAAGTGAGAGTGCGTGCGGGTGTAGATGCGAATAAAACGCACTCAGTCACAGTCACACCCCACATCCACAACATCTGGCTGATGCATTACGAAATAATACAGTAATACTCATTGTCTCATCATCTCTCTCATATCCTCGACTGCAATTTCTCACACAGACACTCACTACATTAAGTCTCATACGCAATGAAATCGATGACCAAGCAGCACAATATCTGGTTGATGCATTAGAAGTGAATACGGTAGCCGTCTTTCTTTTTCGATCTGTTTTATATACATATCTCTGCTTTTTCGCATAGACACTCACCACACTAGATCTGGCTTCGAACTCAGCTGAATGGAAACTTTCAGATCGTATACATAAACAGATTAAGCGTAATCAACAGCGAAACAGGCAGTGCTTGTTGGCTTGGAATACAGTTTTGGACTGAATTGAAATCGTGTCATCATCATGTGACTCACTTAATTACTTACATGCTTTTATTTACAAATAAAGACGCATCATTTTTAATTGCTTAATGATATATTGAGTAATGAATATGAGATGCCAAAATATGTCCTATTGATCTAGAGAAGAAATTTAGTTGCTCTCCATTGAAACATCACTCCCTGTTTGAACCAAGTCAAGAGGCATAGCGTTGACTTTGGTGTCGTTGTGGGGTGTGGGCAAGGGAGGTACATGATACTTCATACTTCGTGTACTTTATCTAGGTGTGTGGCTGTGAGTTTAGGTCTCTTCTCATATCCACACCAATTCCTGGATTGTTCAAGAAAAAAAGACGATTAACTTTTCGTTGACGACTTTTTAGAGTACGAATATTCAAGCGAAAAAAGATCTTATAACCAAATGAGAAATTCAAAACTGATTTTAAACGGTACAAATCTTTCTTGAGAATATCTATATAATAATAATACAAACATTTTTTTATTCCAAGACTTGATCAGATTTTTAGAAAATTAGTGACAACAAGGGAAAGTTTTTTGAAGTTCGATCTTGCTGAAAACATCACTCTAGATGCAATTTATGCTGCAGAATCTATTTCGAAGCTTTCAAAATTTTTTCGTACATTATTTATGAGATATTTGTAAATAAGTTTATAATTATTACTCAGCTCAATTATATATGAATATACTTAAAACACTTATTGAGAAAAAGAATGCTTGTAAACAATGAAAGTCAAATCCATATGTCTCGTTGTGCCTAAAATTGTTAATATATTTCGAAAAAATAAAATATTAGTATGTCAGAATAAAGTCAAAAAGTCTATTGAATTAATCTGCTGCACACACTATACATGAATCCTTTTAATATTCTGGAACTTTTTCGTAGTGTTGATGTCAAAAACTTTGGAAAATCGAATCAAAAAAACAAATCAATCTGAATCATCAAAGAAAAAAGTTCAAAATACTACCTTTTAAACAAATGCCATAATATTGAACTATTAAAGTGTCCCTTGGATATTAAACACAACATAATAGTTATATGCACAAATATTTATTTCTCAAATCAATCAAATATGAACAAATTAATCTCTCTCTCGTTGTTTTTATTAAGAATGACTAATGAAGACTTTTCTGATAATGAAAATGTTACATCTCATAGTAGATTATATCATTTCGAATACATCATAATCACACATTCGAATGTAAACTTTAGCAATAAAACATTTATAAGGAGTAGTACTAGACATATACAAATATATTTTTTCTTAAGATTATTATTTCGATATGTGAAGCAAGACAAGTAAATTAAAAAAGACAATACTATAAGTAATAATGAAGGCATCCGTATATCTTCTTTTCTTTGTTGGTCTCAGAAAAACTGAACATTAACAAATCTATTATTTTTTCTCTTAATATTGGAGCAATAAGATAATGAGATGTAATAGAAGATGACTATTTCTTCCTTACCGACATGATTAAAGTAAAAAGGACATGGATTTATCTATATACAAAATGGGCCATAAATTGTTCTATGCTAAAAAATTATTTATTTCCGCTTCACTTATCTCGAATGCACTGAGTTTGAGTTCATTGTTAGAGATTTATACAAAGTTTTCTTTTCATATGGTTATCGTAAACTATTCTTTCAACTGTGATCGAAAGTAAACATGTGCAAAGAAAAAATGTTGAAAACTGAATTGCGAACTTCTGGATGGCTTTTTAGCAAAATGTCAAAAAAACGAACGTATAAAAATAGATTATGGAAAAAACTATCGACAGGAAAGTGGCGAAAATCATAAGGTTGAAAAGTAAAGATGGTGAAAAGAAAATTTCATAGGAGGGACGTCGAAATTATGTCGAATTGTGGTGTAGTGAGAGTAGATGAGTTGCATTTTAATTCAGTACTATTTTTAATTCTAATGCACGTACTCACTATAAGTTTTTCGAGACTACCTGAACATGCTACCTATCACTTATAGGGGCAACCTAGATATACGATCGGCAACATGTCAGCTGCTGTCTAAATCACTCCAAGTGATACCTGTAGCATCTCATATATTATCTGTAGCAGGACTTGGAATTTTAGGGCGTGCGTGTAGATGTGTAGTGTGTGTTGATGGATAGGAATGTAGATCTTCTCGTTACCCACATCCACACCCACCCTTTTAGAGGCATCGAGGCATGTCAAAATCTGATGGGTCAGAAGCTGAGCAAGCAGGTGAGTTCTCTGTAGGTAATTTCAAAAATGGCATTCTAGATATATTTCTCATTTGGGTGTGAGTACGGCATACAATTTAGGGTTTTCCTTGAAGCTATCACACAAACACCGACATCCACACCGTTTATTTTCATCGATCATGGATAATGAAAATCAAAAGTATATTCGTGATGCTCGTGCTATAGACGAAATATGAATGTGATCGACTATATATGAAGCACTACATATAATCTACAAATATATTTTCTCATGATTTCAATGTTTCGACAAGCGAAGAGAGTTTTTCAAGTGATTAATTGCTTTTTCGTAAAAACATCTGATTGTAAGTAGTTCATGCCCTTAAATTCGTATATTGACTAAAAACTGTCATCTGATATTTCATCATCATATATTAACAAACTGATCATAACTGTATGATATCAAATAAAGTATTTAACAATGAAAGAAATAGCAAACGTGCATACTAATTTCTTCAAATATAAAACATTGGCACTGTGCGGACATATTTCTAAAACAAACGGTTCATTGAACGAGATTATGTAATATAATACATAAGATAAAACTATTTCCCTATGCTTTCATTATATCAAAAATATTAGCCTAGTTTTAAGGGGCTTCAGAGTTATGACACAGAATCTGGAAAGACTGAAAGATCTTTAGGCCCCCGATATTCGAAACTAGCGCAATGAGCCACAGATATGCATACATATTTCCTTGAAAAAGCGATTGTTCTCTCTTGAGGAACTTTCGCCGTATGTAGAAAGTTTGATAATCTCATAAAAGTTGAGTTCAGACCAGAGGTGCAGAATTTTCCAAAAAATCAAAAATTTCCCCACCCGAAGAAACTTTTCCAAAAATTTCCCCAATGTGTTTTTTTCGCCAACTACAGACTTACGAAAGAAGTAGTTGTTGAGGAAGGATTTTATGAACGGGTCTGCTAAATGGAGCGATGGTGCACTCAAATGTAACATCACTTCCTCATCTAATGACTCATGATTGACTGTGAAGAGAACGATGTTTCCCCTTATCACATTTTTTTTGTAGCTGATTTCCAAAATTTCCCCGAATAAGACAACTTTTCAAAAAATTTCCCTCCCCGTGCGGGGGCGCACGAGGAAGATTCTGCACCTCTGGTTCAGACTTGGAATGCGCTTCGCATCGAGATAGAACTGATATCATTTTTTACAAACCTTCATGAGGAGGTTGCGTTCCATTACAAAATAGATTTTGTTTTTTTTTATCACATTTCCAGATAATTAACAGCTATGAAAACTGCTGACAATGGATATTGAGTCATATAGATAATTAAATGATCAATCGATATCGATCGTTCAAAACGTGTTGAGATGCTTTGATCGACTTCTCATAGTCATGAATCTCATCATGTCTACTTTACAAATTCTTTCAGACTTCAATACCTCTAAAACATAAACATCGTTTGAGAAATGTGATTGCTGATGAATCGTAAAATTGACTAAATCTTTTTATGAGATATCATCTTTTTTCGAAAATTGAGATTTCATGCTTAGCATCACCTCGAAGCGCGAAAAAAAACCCTGTCTCTAAGAATTCCTTGTTTTGAAGCTCTGTTTATAAAGAGAAGGAAGCTCCTTGTCAAAGTTACAGAACAAATTGTTACCAGTTCGGTCTTAATATTTCCATTCTACATTGCAACAAGTGTTCTCTGATTTTCCGTTCTCGAGATCGTTGTGACAGAAAGCGACAAATTTTGATGTGTTCTACATCGAGAAAGAAAGAGAATTCGCCAAGGACTATATAAATGTTGTGCTTTGCATTGTATTAACAACAAGATAGATGGAAAGAAACGAGCAAGCATAAGAATTATTGAAGACAACACATATATGCATAAATATATATATATATAAATACGCTGATGATTCATCGGCACGAAGTCAAAGAGAAAAAAAGAACGTAAATATAACAATAATAATATTTATTGTTACTATATTACAAAAATCTACTACAATATCCTTAGATATATATCGTTTATTGCCTGTGGAAAGAGAGAGATTTTGGAAGTCATTTTTAATTCTTTTTGTTCAGATTGTACCTTAAATAGCAATACTGCTTGAGTACCCAGAAAAATTCAAAATGATTACTCGATTACCAACATTGTCAGGTATGACTTTTTATTATTTGAATTTTTTTGATTTTTTTTTTTTGTCGATAAGAAACTACTATCGTAAATATTTTATGAAGAATTATGGAATATGAATGACGAAAATAATAATAATAATAAAAAAAAAGAACGGAGAACAATATTTTGTTAGGTGATGTTATCGTTGTTGTAGTATGGCTTTGTAGCGTAACTCTATGGAAATATAGAAAATATGTAGGACAATGATTTCTGCTAAAAAATTTCCTTTGAAATTTAACTAACTCTGTGACAATATTGCAGATAATAGTTGTTTTTTTTTGCATGTTGTCTGAAGAATACGAAAAGAAATTTCTTAAAAATCATGGAAACAAAAATACAACATGGCTTCGTCTGAAGAAACAAAACTAAACTGCACACAGCTTTAAAAAGAATATTTTCTTTTTAAAATTTAAACCCGATGCCATCTCATTGCCGGTATAACATTTAACGCACATTTAAGTATTTGTCATTGTAAAAGAAGAAATTCATTTTATTTTTTAACTTCTATTATCTGTATACTAGAGCAGGTGAATCAAACTTTTATCTCTATACTTCTACATTCCGTTTAGATCGTGTTTTACAAAAAGATTCACTCGTTTTCTGCAAATTTTTGAAAAAAAATTTACATAAAGACGTATTCATCATCATACTGGAAATGAACAACAACCACTATACATGTGCAGTCCCTATAGTCATCTACGAGTTGTATTATAGATCTTAGTAACGATATTAACGTCAAAGAACAAGATAATTTTTTTCTAAGATACTAGACTTTATCCAGAAGAATGTTTGTAATAGATATGCTCTCTTTTCTAGTATATCCACGTACATTCCTTTGGTATCTCTTTCTTTTGTTTTCGAACTCCTCTATACGTATATATACACACCCATTGCTTACAACAATAAATTTGATTGTATTCGCCATACGATAAAACTTCTCTCGAACTTACAATTGATGAGAGATCGATAATATTTACGCTTTTGTTCTAGCTGATAAATCTGCATTGAAAATTCAAAGTGCATTTCGTAATCATCAAGCTCGACTTAAATTAAAAAATCAAGCAGTATGGCAATTACATGAAAAACTTGAATATTCAAGTGAACAAACTCAAGCAAAAGTAAGGAAAATATTTTTTTTTTCATCAATTTTTGTAATTATAATAGTATTTGAATTTTATACATTTCAGCTAAAAGATATGTTTGAAAAATTACTCAAAGCATCTGATTCACTTTCACCATCTGTTGCAAAATTACTTCAGAAAGCTCGATTACCTGTAGGTAATGTATTATTTAGAATTCATATAGACGATAGATAAAGTCGATTTTATTTTATCTAGAAGAAAGAGAACTTTTAAGATCAACAAATCCTGATAGTATTCCTGTTGAGGCTAGTTATCGTGGACCACGTATGCGATTGTTTTTTTTTAATGAAAATAAATTAATAGTTCATTTGTTTCTAGGTGTTGAAGGCCCAATTACAAGACATACATTTGTAGATTTAATTGAAGCTTTTCAACATGGGGAAGTAAGTAAGACAAATCATTCAACATCAACTACATAGTATTAGAATATGAAACATCATAAAATACTTTAAAGGGTTATACATCGATAGATGATTTAAAGGACTATGAGTAAGATCAAAAGTGTGCGCATTGATAGATTTTGACTATTCAGATTCAATAATAAATATCAGTATTTCCTTGAGAAACATGTTAATATAGAATAATTCTTTCTCAAAGAAACTACGTATCGAAATGATCTAACTATCTATCTTATGAAGGAATCGAACAAAGGGATTTATTTTTTCTTGAGATCATATTTTTAGCATATGCAAAGGATTTCTTGATTAGAACAATTCCATAAGTCTTCTTTACAGAGTTACGACTAGAGTTCGTCAAATTGACCGTGGTCCCAGAGCCGATCCAATGAGTGATGATCTAAAATTAACAGTCAGTTATTACTTGATTGTTATTTATAAAAAATATCTCGTATCTCTAGAGTAACTCCATTAAACACAGGTCAAATGATTTCATTTGAAATTAGGGATACAGATCAATTCAAGCCAAAAGTTGGACATAAGATTTTTGACCTAAAATTTCATGTATGAATAGATCACGAAGTGTTAAGAATATTCTAAAAATTTCATTCTAAAGAATTGATTTCTTCTTGAAATATTCAATGTTTAAAATCTGATTAGATTTCAGTGACGGTTAGAAAAATGAGGACGGCATTGAACACTTAAATAGTTCAGAAGAACATTAATCTATTTGAAAATTTCCTATTTATGAAGACTTGTTCTCCCGTAAACTTGAATTGATTAAATTTTAACTACTATTTTTATTTATTACCATTCCGATCAGAAGTATTATTACTTTACTCACACTTTTGTAGGTATATTAAGAGACTTGTACTGATTGATTACTAATATATAATTTCGTAATTAGTGAAACATTCATTTTTGAAAGATTTTTATGAGAAAAAACGAACGAATGCAAACAACATACTCATGAAAACATATCCGACTTTTTAATCACTTTCAGAAATTGAAAGCACCTTATATTAGAAATTTCAAAGCTTACGATACAGTGTTGTGAGTCTTCTATTCGGTAAAATCCACATCTAAGTTACACTAGTAAGCCTCCTTCTCCACAAGGTATGCATGTATGTGAACGTTTGGTTAAAATGAAAATTACGCTCTTTTAAAATTCAAATACAAGGAAGTATACTTTAAAATATAATCTACTTAATGGTACAAGTATTTTTTTACAACCCGTAAAACAACTGCAAAATCATTTGCCCAAAAATTAGCCTAAAAAGCGTGGTATCACTAGGAAAATCGATATCTCACAAAATTAAACCGTTCGACAGACAAATCAGGTACACATACTTTTCTTTAAAGTATCTTCCGAAGGATTAGTTCCGTAAAATGAGCAATCTACCTAAATTCAACCTCTTACTTTTGTTGAAGTGTTCTTCAGCCTATTGTCTCTAACTTCATTTAGTGCAAGACTCCTGAATTGTATAGGAAACTTCCAGAAAAAAATCTAGGTTTTTCAATTTTTCTGATTTCAGAAAAGCATTTAATCGACAAAAATAGTATATTCAAAATCAATCCATTAGGCTGAGCTATGTTCCCTTCGTTCTCTTCCTTCGTAAAATTTTTGAACACTTAAACATTTTAGAAGCCTCGATATATCAATATACAAAAAATATTTTAGTATTCTTCTCATTAGATTTTCTTCTTATGACACAAAAATATAATTGATATTGTAATCACTATAATTCGTAAAATAAAACTGAAAGTTTCATCTAAATAAATCTTTATATATTCATAGATATTACATGAAAAATATGTTTGTCACATTCTTCATGAAGCACGTGCTATACTCAAAACTTTACCAAACTATAATCGTATTGATTTATCTATTTTACATCATATATACATTATTGGTGATCTTCATGGACAATTAGCTGATTTATTACATATATTTAATGCGGTAAACTAAATATTCATAAGAATTTTTCGTTTTTATTCTTCATTTAAATTATCTATAGAATGGATTACCTGCTATTGATAATCCATATATATTTAATGGAGATTTTATTGATCGAGGTCGAAATTCAGTTGAAGTTATTCTCTTACTTATGATTGCATTGATTCTCTATCCAAGTTCAGTCTTTCTTAATCGAGGTAGTTAATTGTTTTTTTTGTTGATTTAATGTTTTTTGTTTTTTTTTTTTAATAAAATTGAAAAGGTAATCATGAAGATATAATGGTTGCAGCTCAATATGGTTTTCAAGATGAAGTTAATCGAAAATATCGAGTTAGTTCATAATTTATC
>CAJNOP010000502.1:31180-67128 GCA_905250075.1 Rotaria sp. Silwood1
TTCTCTTTGATTTAACATATGATGAAAAAGTTAAACAAGAAATGATCAATGCTTGTTGTTTCTATTATCGAGATAATATTAATGAATTAGAAATTATTGAAAATTTCAAGAAAGAATATCGACCAGAAGAAGTTTTTCAATGGTATTTGAAAAAATCTTGTTTCTACAAAATCATCAATAAAGCATTGCGTACCAAAGATTTCAATCAACTGTACATATTTCGATATTTTATGAAAGATTTGATAGAAAATTTTGCTTGTAAACATCAAAAAATTGTTCAATCTGATAAAGAAATATTTTTCATCTATCGTGGAATGAAACTGACAATACATCAAATTGAACAATTTAAAGAGAACGAAGGTAAATTGATTTCAATGAATGGATTTTTCATAACAAGTATTCTTCGTTCAACTGCATTGAACCATGCATTGAAATCTTCGAAACGAACTGATCTCATTCCTGTTCTCCTAGAAATTCAATGCGATTTAAAACATCTGGATAACAACGTTTATTTCAATGAATTACTAACTGAAGAACAACAAGAAATTCTGTTTGATTTAAATGTCACTTTTCGATTGAAGAGTGTAAGAATGGAAGAAGAAATGTGGTTGATTGAAATGATTGTATCGAATGAAGGTCAAAAGATTAAAGAAAAATATATCAAAGACTCACATCGTCAAATGGAAGATCTGAGCATTAAAGCTCTTTTTGGACGATTAATGTCTGATATGGGTCAATGGAATCAATCACAACAATTCTTTCAATATTTATTGAATGATTCTTATAGTAAAAATGAAGATATCGCAAAAATTGAATATAGTCTTGGCGAAGTTCTTCAATGGAAAGGAGAATGGAGTGAAGCACGGAAATATTTTGAACATGCTTATGAACGGATGAAAAATCTGAAACCAACAAGGATTAAGAATTCAGCTGATATAATCTTTAATATTGGTGAAATTCTTTATCTAGAAGGAAAATATGAAGAAGCTCTTGATTATTATGAACAAGCATTGTCAATGCGAAAAGAATATTATTCTTCTACTAAGTTTGATACATCGTGTATACAGAATTATCAATACAGTAGTTTGCTAAGTCGTGTACGTGTTTCAATCTGGTCACTTTTATTGAATTTAGGTGAACTATTTCAATCGAATTCTAGATGGTTTTTGACTAGATATTTACTAAGAATTGTTCGTTGGTTTCGTTCAAAACATGCGGAAAACATCATGAAACCTGTTGAAGAACAATCGCGCATGACTCAGTTACAAAAAATGTGTCGAAATTTACAGAAAACCGATGGGTTACAACAGAGAGAGACTCATTTGGATGGCCATGTGTTTATTGCTGCTAGTTTTCGTAGCTTAGGCAAAATTCTCTTCCAGAAAGTCAAGTATGATGAAGCACTGATCTTTTATCAGCAAGCACTAGAGATGTTTGAAGAATATTACCAATCTCCTCATATCGATATCGCTATTACTCTTATGCATATTGGTCAAATACTTACATATCAAAGAAAGTACAATGACGCTCTTGATTTCTGTGAACGAGCGATGTCAATCTATGCAAGTTATTATCCAAATGGTCATGTATATATTGCCTCTACTCTGAATCACATTGGTTACATTTTTTATCACGAAGGCAAGCATGATGAAGCTCTGAAAATGCATGAACAAGCATTGGCAATGCTGCAAGTGTATTATCCATTTGGGCATGTCGATATAGCTTATAGTCTTTGTCTAATAGGAAATGCTCATTATAGACTAGGAAAATATAATGAAACTTTGACATTCTATGAACAAACGCTAGAAATTGCACAGAAATATTATTTTCCTGGTCATGTTCACATTATTTGTACTCTAAACAATATCGGCTATCTACACAGAGAACAAGGAAAGTATGATCAAGCTCTGGATTTTCATCAACGAGCACTATCACTTCAAGAGAAATATTATCCATCTTATTATGCAAACATAGCTGAGACTCTCAATCACATAAGCAGTACATTATTTTGTCAATCAAAATATGATGAAGCTTTATACTTTAGTAAACAAGCGCTAACAATGCAAGAGAGCTATTTTCCTTCAGAAGATGCCTCAATGGCCTTTAGCCTCAATAATATAGCTAATATCGTAGAAAAGCAACGTAAGTATAATGACGCTGTTGATTTTCATCGACGAGCACTAGCAATTGTCGAAAAACAATGTTCATCTGATTATCTTAACATTACTTCTCTTATGAACAATATTGGGAATATATTATGCAAACAACAAAATTATGATGAAGCTTTTAATTATTATCAAAGAGCATTAGAATTACAAGAAAAATATTGTTCATCTTGTCAGTATGAAATAGCCAATACTTTCAATAACATTGGCCATGGTTTCATTCAACGGAAAAAACATGATGAAGCCTTAAAATCTTATGAACATGCATTAGAAATACAAGAAAAATATTATCCGAATGGTCATGTAGACATTGCTAGAACTCTCATTTATATTGGCACAACATTTCGCCAACAAAAAAAATTTGACAAAGCGATTGAATATCATCAAAAAGCATTAGAAATTCAAGAAAAATATTTTTCATCAGACAATGTCATCATCGCTGATACTATCAATCGTATTGGTCATATTTTGTATGAGGAAAGAAAGTATGATGCAGCAAATAACTATTATCAACGAGCACTTTTAATACAAGAAAACGTATATTCTGATGGACACATCGAAACTTCTCGAACTCTCAACTTTATTGGTAACACTCTATATAAACAAAAGAAATACGATGAAGCTCTTCAGTTTCATGAAAAAGCCTTGACTATTCAAGAAAAACATGATGAATTTGCTCATATCGATATTGCAGAGAGCTTGAACTCTATTGGTAATGTTTTATATAGCCAATATAAATATGATGAAGCTACTAATTTCTATCAACGATCATTAGCTATTCGAGAGAAACTCGATCCATTTGGTTATTCTGGCATTGCTACTGTTCTTAATAATATTGGATTAGCTCTTTATGGGCAAAACAAATATGATGAAGCACTTAATTTCTATCAACAAGGACTAACAGTTCGAGAAAATTTTGATGCAACTAATCATATTGATATTGCTAATATTCTGATAAACATTGCCAATGTTCTACAAGATCAAGAAAAGTACAATGAAGCCATTGAGTTTGAACAGAGAGCATTGAAAATTCGAGAAGAAAACTATTCTACTTGTCATGAAAGTATTGCGGATAGCTTGAATCGGATTGGTCATATTCGATTTGATCAAAAAGAATACAATTTAGCACTCAACTATTATCAACAAGCTTTAACGATTCTTGAAAACTGTTGTTCATCTGGTCATGTTGACATTGCTAAAAGTCTACAATATATCGGTAATACACTATATTTACAAGAAAAATATGATGAAGCTCTCGATTTCTGTCAACGAGCATTGACAATTTATGAACAATGTTATCCATTGGATCATACAAATCTTGCTTGTTGTTTGAATACTATTGGTAATATATTGAGTGGTCAAGAAGAATATGATGAAGCGTTCAACTTTTATAATCGAGCATTGGAATTTTATAAGAAAGATTCTTCTAATCATTCAAATATTGCTATTTGTCTGAACAACATAGCTCATGCTTTAAAACAACAAAGAAAATATGATGAAGCTCTTGACTTTCAACAACAAGCATTGATATTTCTCAAAAGTAAGTCGCCAATTGATCATTTGAAAATTGCTAATAGTCTCAAGAATATTGGTAATACCTTGTTTGAACAAAGAAAATATGATGAATCTCTTGATTTCTATCAACAAGCGTTAATCGTATTCGAAGAACATTATCCCAATGATCATATTCAAATTGCTGTTTGCCTATCTTGGATTGTTGCCAACTTTAATAGAAAATTTCAACTCGATCTAGCTATTGAATATTTGGAAAGGTGGTTATTGATTGTAGAAGCTAGTTTATCTTTAAAAGATCTTTCCATTACAAACGTATTTCAATGGTTTTTACAACTACAAAATATGAGAGATCAACATGAATTGTCTCTTATATATGAACAGAATTATTTTTTAATGCGTCTTAAAGTTCTACCACCAGATCATGTGGATATTGGCAATAGTTTATCGAACATAGGTGAGATTTATGAAAAACTTCATCAACCTACAGTGGCACTTGATTATTACAAGCAAGCATTAATTATCTACAGAAAATGTTTGAATTCCGGGAGTTATAAAATATGGGAGATGGAATGGAATATTGGACGAATTTCAGAAGAACTTGGAATCGAACTCGATTCATTAGATTAAAATTTTCAAATGTAATTCTTTTCTATTAAACATAATTATTATCGGAATAAACTTTTGATAGAAATATATTGATAAGAATCTATCAGACCATTGCATACGTCTATTATGAGTGTGGATGTTTGTTTGTCACATCTTAATTTTTACCCACATTTATCTCATAATGAGTTAATAATAAAATCATTACCTAAACATCAATGTCTGCAATTTCGTTTTATATATGCATTTGATTTGAGTGATTATATAATGCTTGCAAATCCCTGTAATTTTTGTGTATTTCATTTTATTTTTCGATTTTAATTTTGTATAAAACAATATGAATTGTGCTGTTACTACCGATGATAGATAGGCAAGATCTTTGATCTAGCCAAATAGTTATCCAATGCGCATTCATTTTTGTGGTATTTTTTTTTTCTAAGATTTATTTTTCATTATTATTATTTGAAATATAATCTACTACTTTTCACGTCATTGATTATGAGTATTAATCGTCATCATCTGAACGAAGCCAAGTTTCCAATTTGAGTATTTCACTGATACTGAAGTTTTCCTGAATTTCAATAGATGAAACGGATCATTGATTTTTCATTTCAATATTCTTGTATTTACGCGAATTCTCTTGAAATAGATTTAGATGTCAAATTCTTCGATAGAAAATTCTCTAGTGTTTATTTTATATTTATCAGATTAATCAATGATTTTTTTCTTCTGCTATAAAAATGAATAATCTTACACAATATTCTACGAAATTGATTAAATCAGCAAAATCAAATAAATGTTCTTTCAATCATATTCACTTTGAATCTATTATTTTTCTTATAATTTCAAACGTAGGTCAATATATTCGGAATGTGAGTTTGCGACTTACTGTTACATTTCTTTTCTCGAGATTTCGATGAATAGATATGCGTGCATTTGCTGTTTTTTTTAATTTTTATATACTTAGATACGACACATTGTTAAACATATTATACGTACGTCGGTTCATGTCTACTAAAAAGGAATCTTATCTTTAAATATTACCCATTGAGCTTGTTCATCGAATATTCGATGAACTTGATACACAGACAATTGTTTTTTTCAATTCACTGTGTGTGTGCAAATGACTCTTCCATTGCAAATGCCTGCATTTGCTATGAACTGAGCTTTTGTTATATCTTAAAATCTGATCTACCTCTCATGGCATGCACTATTAATCGTAAAAAATGTTATTTCACTTAAGATTTCGCATGAAATTGAAACACCTAATCAAATTTAATTATTTCTTTTCCACTTTCATATTGACGGATTCATTCGATTACGTTCATTGACTCTTTTTTATGTAAACTACGAATTAGTTTTATTATATACTGTTTCACTTTGATAAGATGGGAATGTACGAAAGCATTCTAAAGTTGTTTGCTTTGTTTGACTATGTAATGTTTTACAAGATCTGCTAGAATGAGAGCAGTAATATTTTCGAATTGCTTTGAAAGTCTATCGATCCAAAACAGAGTCCAACTATGTAATAATATAATTAAATAATCATTATTATATTTGATTCAAAGTAATATAATACTAAAAAAGTGATAAATGAAACATTTTAATCGAATACCGGTGACTACTAATAAATTTGATTACATAATGTAGCTTTTTTTTAAAAATAGACAATGATTGATTAGACATTGTTCTTTACAAGTAATCGATTGATTTTTAATTATCCTATAAAATTATTTTTACAGATGCATTATCGTTGAAACAATGTTTCTTCGATCTTTCTCACTATCTCAGAGAAATAAATAGGATACAGTATATTTTCGAGGAAAACTCGATTTTGAGAAAAAAACACAATTAATACAAAACATTTCTTTCTAATATTATGAATCATTTATTCGATCATATTGTTTAAGACAAAGCTTCTAAAGTTTCAAAGTCGATTTAAGCTACTTTAAAAAAGAAAATTAATTTCATTTCAATATAAAGTTATTTGAAAAGACTTCTTGATTTTGTAGGAAAACGATCTGTACTTTGTGTCTGATACTTTGATATAGAATAGTTTTATATTTTATTTTTCAATTTTCTTAAAGATTACACAATATTTGTTGTTAGATTAATACAAAAACGAGTTATCGATTTCAAAGTGTGATAGACCGTACACTCATGATCGATCAGATATGACCTATTGGCTCAATTGAATATCTTTCAGCAATACTGAATACAGCAAATCTTCAAAAAATACGCTTGCTTTTCAAGTGGGAGTGTAAGTTTGCTACGAGTTTGGAAATGGAAATGTATACACTATTCAAATAAGTATGATATCTTCGTTCAATTCAAATAAACTGCTATTATTCGAAGAGAATAGAGGTGATAACTTTCAATGCTATCTGTTTGAGATTACATCGTCATATCAAACGTCTTAATATTGATATTACATATGTGGGTGATGCAAAAATAATATTGAAGCGATCCGAACATTTATCAACTGTCGTATTCCAAAAATGTAAGGCTTGGTAAGAGCATAAATGAGCAGTCTAATATATTGGTTAGCTACAAACATGTCAAGCAAATCAAACAGTATCACTACTCATTATTGATCGGTTTTGTCCGTTTCGACAAACATGGCTTCAAATATTCATTGTCATACTAACTAACTCATTGTACAACGAATTTTTGAAATAAAAATCAAAACATTTTTGGTAACAATAATTTTTCTTTAATAAAAATGGGCGTGTAAATCTTCTCTTCATGCATATTTACATTCTCCTGGGTGAAGGTAGGGTATGAAGGAAATGTGGGTGTTGATGATGAGAAGAACTACGCTCACACTCAACATAGATTGTTTAAACCAAACTAATGTTTCTGCAACATTCATTATGCGTTTAGAATCAAATAGTGCCTCATCCTACAAAAAGTCACCGCATCTAAAACTTATACTTATTCTTAGTCCTCGACTTATTTTATTCTTTTCATGTACACAATAGTATATCAATAAAGTTTTATATCTATACACAACATTGTATAAGATATTATGTCTGTTCTAAAAGTCGAATTTTATCTTAATTAACAACATAATCATGAGACTCAGAGCTGTATCCGTAATTAATGATAGATTTGATAGCTTTCAAATTCACATATTGCCCAAATAGAAGATGTCTTACAACAAACTTTATATTTATTTCTAGAGTCTACTTGATTGAGATTTTATCATCTTTGTGTAGATATGAATATGTTTTAGTGGCAGTAACTGCAGAGGAGTCGCACATATACATCCACATACCCTTGCTCAAGTAATTTTAGTTGTTGATGTGCCATCTATCTAAACATGAAATTTATCTTCAATGAAAAACCACTACGATTTCACATTGCAAAGTTTGATTCTTCCTTGCCGACATGGATCTCTTTTATTGATTCAATTTTTTTCTCTTTCACATCAACAAGATATATTGAATGGAGTGAGAAAGTAACGAAAGATAAAAAAAAAAGTAATGCTTTCATAGGTAATTCTGTTGTATTGTGCATTGTCATTTCAAAAATTGGTGTCTATCATTTCATCAATCTTACTGATTGGGGGTTGATAATAATTATGGACATGACAATGTCTCTTCGATCGAATCTTGATAATCGAATATCGAAGGCGTTATTCGACAACATCTAGAATCTTCTACAAGATATTCTCATCATGTCGTCGTGAAAATACGAAATATTTCAATCATATTCGAATGACATGATATGTCATATGTAATGATTTCGAATACTTTTGCTGAATTTGATCTTAGATTCGACAAGTCGAATGTCAGTTTTCAAAAAATATGTTCCTATACGGTGAGTTTTCGAGTCCCGAGCATGTTTGTTTTTGCTAGTCCTTTTACACATCCTGAAAGTCATGAAATATAGACAACACTTAAAAGTTCATAGTAGAAATAAGAAAACAATGACAAAAAAATGTATAATCAGAAGAACAGCCAAATTGCTGTTGAACCAAATTTATGTATGTTGTACTGATTTGTCTATCTAAAAATTTATAGGAGTTATTGAGCAATTTCAGTTCTTTAAATCAGAAATGGCATCAATAGAAGACTTTTATTAGAATCGTCAATAAAAATGTATTATTTGCAGATTCTTAGTCAAAACAAAAATCTCTAGTCTAGCATTTGACAAAAAACAAAATCGTCGGAATCACTTTGTAGATCCCTAAGAAAGAGACTTTGTTATAGCTTTGATTGAGATAGTTTTGATCAAATTGTGCATTCCAAATCATGTTAGTATAGCAGCGATGTACGCAAATGTTGTTTTCGTTTACTGCAATGGCTTTCAAAATTACTTGAATAGATTAATCTACCTTAAAAAAAGCATTAGAAATAAGAGAAAATGCATGTCCATCACATAAAGATTAAGACATACACAGTAGGAGCAGTTGAATTTATGCAACTATCTTTCAAAACTACGCTAAATTATTGAGCAATTTAGAGAAAGTTTTAGAATTATATCGCACTTGTTCTTTGCCAAAAGATCACCTGGATATTTACGGCACTGAACAAAAAATTCAGGTATGTAAAATCCTTATGAACAAGTTCTTTTTCTTATACAATTTATAAGATTTTCAGTTGAGTCTATCAATACAAAGCTCGACTAGAGAGAAAAAAGAGTAAATATCTTGCAGACATTTAGAACGATTGTTTATTTTTCACGCTATTCATATTATAACAGAATCAGTCAAGAAGAGGAATAATTAATGTCGAAAGAGAGAAACAATCACTATAACTCACAGGTATGTAGCGAGAATTCGCGATACTGGTACCGAAATGACCAAACTAAGTTTTTGTCAGAAGCAACGAGAGTTGGTATTTTTGTTGTGAGTACTTGTTTATCATAAAAATAAACACAAATATTGTACAAATAGTTTATAGTGAAAGTTGAGGATTCTCAAACACATAATTGCTTCTGTCAGCCGTATCTAACGTTTGTGCAAACATCTGTTTACGTATGCCCTACTTCTTATTGACAAATTTTGGCATTGCCTGAATCTCATTATGTGACACTGATCAAAGCACAATGGACGAGAGACCACGATCGTAAAACAATCTCATTTTTATTTTTTTTTCTTCTGACATTATTTTTGATTTATAACTCCATCACTCAATCATATTTAAGTATTTTATAGATCACTACAAAGATCAAAAAACGTTATTTTTTGTTCTTGACAAACAGAATCAAACAATGATGTGATTGTTATTCTTCACGTTTGTTCTTGTCTTGATTACTACTGCAAGCAATAGTTTAAAGTGTCCTAATCCTCAATGGATTTATGTGCGAGTAACATATTTATCATTGTTACTTATTTGCTTTTCTTTTTATTTCAAACCATTTTTCGCATACACACATAATCCTTACTATCTCTCGGATCGATCATTATCAATTGTCTCGAAACAAGAACAATGCTTTACTGGATATTTGTTCTTTTCTTCATACTTCATGATTACTGTCATTCTCAAAAACTTATAGGCACTCATATTGTAAGTAGATGTTTTAAGATTTACCTTGTACTTATCGATAGAATAGTTGTTTCGCCATGGGGATCGATCACCATTTGTTCAATATCCATCGGATCCGAATGATCCTTTTTTCTGGCCTAATGGTCTTGGCCAATTGACACGTCGTGGGCAACTACAACACATTCGTCTTGGTCAATATTTTCGAGAGCGCTACTCAACTCTGCTCAATTCGACCTATATCACTTCAGAAGTATATTATTATTTTCTTTTTATGCATTTCTCTCTCTCTCTCTCTGTCGAACTTCAGATTACTATTCGTAGTTCAGACTTAGATCGCACACTCATGTCGGCCTATTCAACTCTTGTCGGTCTCTATCCTTCTTTGGAGAACAACAAATTGACACAACATTGGATGACATCAGATGTTTGGCCAGAGGCTCTTCCGTGGCAGCCCATTCCTGTGCATACTGTGCCTACATATAACGATCACGTCTGTAGTTTTCTTTGAAAGATGATTAGACAATGGCGTATTGTTCTAGTTAATGGGTGTCAGCAATTGTGCCCGATACGATGAGTTGGTGCTTGCGAGTGTTGATAGTGAACGAATTCAAAGTATCAACAATCAGTTTCGAGTGAGTTTAAATTATTTTTCGATATAGAGAATTCTAGTTTTGCTCCATTCATAGGATCTCTTTCGATTTCTCGAAAACAATACAGGTCAATCAGTTCCCGATTTATCCGTTGCGTTTTATATAACCGATACGATTATTATCGAGGTAAGGTGGAGACCATGGTATGAACTCATGTCTTGGAAAAAAAGTCATATTTCTCGCCTAGGACTTGTACAATGTGGCTCCTTCATGGGTCACCCCGCCTATTCTTAATGAACTTCGTCAAATACTCAATTTGTTCGAGTATCATGCTTACTATTTGCCCGAAGCCAATCGTCTACGTGGTGGTAAGCTTCTGAAGTCTATTTCTTTCTTGTCGAAATTGAAAAATTATTGTATAGGTCCATTTGTGCGCGACGTAATGAACAATATGGAAAATTTGATGTCAAAAAATTCAACAGGACGCAAAGCCAAAATCTATTCGGGTGTAAGGATTTGAATACAAAAAAACAATTGACTGAGTTTTTATGCGTATTATAGCATAGTACAACCATATCTCCTGTTCTCGCGTTTCTCGGCGTCAATTATCCTCATCTGCCTGCCTATGCCAGTGCACTCTTTTTCGATCTCTACCAGCAAGGTATATCAAAAGAAAATAGGCATGCTATAATTGAAAGCCATGTATTGATTCTCTATCTTTACCTCTAAAGCAAAGCAAAAAAACAAAGGAAAGAACCGGTATACTTGTGTTAAATATCAGACGCGTTTTTTTTAGATGACAATTCATATGCCATTCAACTTGAATATTTGAACACAACTGACGGTCGAACAACTCAGCTCATTCAACTACCAGGTAACAACTGAGAAAGATAATGACTTTTCTTATTACGTATATTTACAGGATGTCCAAGTACAATGTGTCCAGTGGCGACCTTCAGTCGATTGTATCAAGACAAATTGCCATTAGATATGGAGAAAGAATGTCGAGCTAGCGGCACAAAATATAAAAGAAACTCAGTATAGAAAAGATAAATGTTTAACTTGTTTCAGGTACACATCCATCGTGTCTCTTTGTGGTGATGATCATTTATGTTCTATCTTATCTTAAATAAATCGAGTTCTTTGTGATTTTGAAATTTGTGAGTGTGTGGATTTAGAGGTTTGTTCATATCTTAATATGCTATTGAAAAAACAAATAACACATCTGCTTTTTTTTATATTTGTAAAAATGGTTAAAATATAATGACAAACAAATCAAAAGACTTTTTTTTTAGATGTAAAATATGTGTTCCTCATTGTTGTTTTTCTTCTTCAGCAAGCAATATTTGCCAAAATTCATTTTGATTTAGGACGACGATTTCGAATAATAGATGCTTGTTTATCTTGTTGTACTTCGACTTCAGTAATACAACATGTTTTTTTGCCACATATTTTTCGATGTGAAGCACATACTATACGATGACCCTTCATTGGACAACAATCAGTACTTGTTCGACATGTTTCAGACCATTTTTTGCATGATGACAACAAAAAACCTCTGAAAGAAAATAATTATGATGAATGAAAGAATAATTATTTTTAGTCAACTTACGATGCAGTTGAAAACAAGAGAATAAAAACTACAAATGCTCTAAGAAATAATTTCATCGTTTATGAATCTGAAATGAAAAAATAATCATTATTATTTTTTGTATTGTTATTATATACAAATTTGTTTCATTCTTGAGCTTTTGCATATTTCGATTAGTCACAATGATGAAGGAGGCTGATAGAAAATTTTTTTTACGTGCAAGTATTTAAAAGCGATAAGGGAAGAAAGAAGAAAATAATAAAACTGAAGCCATCGACTTTTAAATTTCATCATTCACTAAATTGTCTTTTGAATGACATATAGATGAGAATCTGCTAAGAGAACGAAACAAGTTTATAAACGAAAAAAATGACATTTCTTAAAAGTGAATCATCCGTAGTCGACAGACCTAAAAGAGCTTGAAAAATGGCGATAACAGATAAATTTTATCGACTGAAATATCATATTTATTTAATATATAAATGAATGAATAGTCACGTCAATGGGGTATATTTCTTAGAATCACTTTTTTATCATTAATCATACAAAGAGTCGGGTGGAATGCGCTCCATCCAAAGAATCGTATATATGAGATTTATCATCGGAATTTCGTTTGTGACTGACTGCATTGTCAGTCTATAATTTAATAAAAATTAGAAAATTCTTTTGTAAAAACTAAAGAAAAAGAACTAAGATTATGAATCTTTCGATTGTTTATTTTGTTGAGAAACTTCAACAAACCATTCTTTTATCGAATAATGTAAACGTCTGATACGTCAGGCTTTAAGTTATTGTCGATAACATGACAGCATCAACTGTTTATTTTACTATAAGATCAATTAAAACGTGATTTAGTAATCAATCAAAGGTACGACTGAGGTCATGAAAGTGTGTTATTTTGTCTTGTACAAAATTCAGGAGTAAGTTAGAAAATAATGTGTACATTTTTTTGCTTGTTAGCATCTAGTATCAATATAGAATGTATTTGAAGATGGAAGAGAACCCATATTGTAATTATATTAATAAACAAACTATCTATATATCATAGCATTTGTTATTAATTTTTTTTCGCTATACTATAGCTTTGGGTACTACTGCAGAATCACAACATGAGACAGAGACTGCCGTTCTTCTGTAGTTGTACCGCACAAGAATGTTTGAATACTTTTTTTACAATTAACTTCCTTTTTATTGGTTTGCTGGCAAGGGGAAAACGGCAGATTCCATGACTTCACTTGACTCCACTATTGTATGAAGTCCTTAGTATTATAAAAATATGATGCTTTTTATTTCCTCAATGAACTATTAGAAACAGAAGAAATATGATGCCAGTAAAAAATATCCACGAGTTTCTCAGATGCTACAGGAATAATTTAATAACTGTTTGCTCAAAAACACTTTTTTTTATTAATATCAATGTCTGATGTATTTGCTTAAAAGTCAATTGTTAAATATAAAAAGAACGACAAATACATGAATATAGAAATATAATATCCATTCATTACTTAATAGATAAGATTAACCATGCAACGAAATAGTAAATGAATTATTAAGTTAAAACTATCAATTTCATGTAAAACCTAACTACTGTATATAAAAGAACATCTAAGAAGTAATGGGAGAAGTACAAGCAAGACGATATTTCATGTCTAAAATTTATCTTCTTCTCTTTCTTTTTGCTAACTCTCTTGAGCTATAAGAAATTCCATTGCTTGACCTTTTCTTTTCATTTGTCTCTTAGTTTCTAATTATGATACAAAATATATATGTCGTGCCGATGGTGCACTACTTGCCGAAGCTACAACTTCGATACAAAAAATTTTGTCGAAGTTATTTTGCAACAGCTAATTAAATATCTTTTATCAAGAAGGCTGAACATCGTCGTCTTGAATCGCACATTGAAACTCTTCTTTTCAGCTAAACAATATCTATAACAATAGTTATATATATATACAACAATTCTACAACGAAATCATTGTGTCTACTTTGTCATGCTACTGGTTGTTGTTAGAGTTGGTATTGCTGTAGAACATGTGGTTTCACATAAGTTGTTTATTGTCGTTGATGAAATCACTTCGGGT
This sequence comes from Rotaria sp. Silwood1, assembly GCA_905250075.1. Classification (NCBI taxonomy): domain Eukaryota; kingdom Metazoa; phylum Rotifera; class Eurotatoria; order Philodinida; family Philodinidae; genus Rotaria; species Rotaria sp. Silwood1. The sequence goes on from CAJNOP010000502.1 coordinate 45,218, forward strand.
CTCGTATTGCTAAGTTTTTGTATTTGTAGAACTATAGGTGATTGTATGTGTGTAGCACTCATATTGCAGATGTATACTTGTGATGATGTGTGCGCTTCACTTCGACATAGAAATATTTGAGTATACTATATTGTTCATCTATTTACCCATATCTTTTACATTTATCGAAGTTATCCATGGTCAATAATTTCCTTATTTTAATTATATTTGGCTTTCATTGCGCATTTCATAATTAGCTTTACATACATAAGCTTAATTACAATCGAATATAATTAGCAATAAAACTCGAGAATGATGAGAACATCGACTCTCATCTATATTTTATTTATTTGAGTTGATATGTGAAATACTTGACACTTCTTCACGGATGAGTCGATTTTTGGTAACAGTCTAAAGTGTTCCTGGAAAAATGTCCGCGATATTTTGTCTTTCGAAAAAATGTTTTTCATTCTCAAAATGTCCATTTTATAGTAAGGGAACATTTTGCAAGGACATTTCGACGGAGGACATCTTTTCCAAGGACGAAATATTGGGGACATTTTAGACTGTAGTCAAACATTTTTAGCATTCCAAATAAGTAGGAAGCTCAAAGAGGTTAATAAAACAAAATGGCTTATTTCTAAATGATTTGTACATTTTTTAAAATGAGTGTTTATAAACATAGTTATGAATATTGTTTAGCTGAAAAGAAAAGTTTCTATGTATTATCCAAGATGATAATTTTAACGCTCCCATTTGAGCTTATCTATTATTCCTTGTTTCTCTTCATTTTATAGTTCGTCATTACTTTGTATTTCTTGTCCTTGAAATATTATGACATCGCTCCACCAGCTGTGTACATAAGCATGTGCTTTGTATGCAAGCAAGGCGATTCATGATAAGAAGAAATCAAATAAAGTGTAATGCCATCAACACCATGTCTTCTATCAAAAAATCGCTACAAAGATGTTCACCTCTCGATGAAAGCTATTCAGTTACATGTTGCAAATGGTTTCGACAAAAATTTATTATTGAAGTCTGCCTTCAACAAAATTTACTGTCGAAGTTACAACTTCGAGACGACATATACATAAATACACTGCTCCTGGATTATTAATCAAAGAAAAAAATGAAATTTCAAACTATCGATTACTTTGAGTACAGCAGACTAATAAAAAAAAATTGGTTTCTTTTTTTCGTTACGTAACACTTTCTAGAGGGTGTGGGTGTGTGGATGTGGGTGGGTGTGGGTGAGTGTGGGCGTGGGCGTGGGTGTGAGTATGGGTGGGTGTTAGTGAGATGAAGAGTAAAACTCACACCCACACGCATACATACCAGCACAGGCACATCCATATCCACATCCACATCCACAGCCACACTCACCGACACTCACACGCATACATACCAGCACAGGCATACACACACATCCATAGCCACACCCACCCACACACCTACACCTACACCCACCCCCACACCACCCACACCGATACCCACACCACCACCCCATACACTCACACCCTTATTCTAATAAATTGAAGACTTCGCATCTAAAAGAATTGAAGCAAAAGATTGTGGACCTCTGATCAATTGTGAGTCGATAATATTCAAAGTGCAGTCTGAAAGATCAATATAATTTCAATTCTGATTATTCGACATAGTGTGAATCCCAGTATGGTTAAAAAGAAGAAAGTAATGATCTCATTTTCTCTCATACCTCAACCTAACGAGGTCTGATCTGGGAAAGGTTTCGTCTATAATACAAAAAAGGGTGTGGATATGAATGACTGTGGATAAGAGTAACAATGCAGGTCTTCTGTTTATCAACATCCAGACCCACATTCTCGGATACTTCATAGCATCACTAAAAAAAAAGAACTTTTCCTCAACCAGCAATGGATAAGCTCTGTGTGAATGCATGATATATGGAAATAATATATTTCAATGGGAAGTTTAATCTATGAGAAAAATAGTTTTGCTGAAACTTTTGAAAATGAGGCTAACTTATGATTGTCACACTGCCTCATTTCGTTGTGGTTTCATAACAAAAGTTCTGAACGTGTGGAATGATCATTGTCTTTTTCTTTAGTAATTTGTTGAAAAGCTCGATTATTTCGTAGAATCTAGCGAAAACGATAAATCTTTCCTCATATTAGAACAACCATTATTCATTACTCTGCTATCTTGTTATCTTTTATCTTTCTTCAGTAAACATCATGGCTCATCAAAAAACTAGTCTATATTGTGTCAAAACTCGACAAGATACCATATTGCCAATAAATAATTCTTTGCTTTTGTTCTCTCAGACTCACTATATTATATTCTGCCTAGAAAATAACTCAAATGAGCAAAATACTGAGTAATAAATTAAACAGCAAAGTAAAATATGCTTGAAATGTCTCTTGCAAAAGTGGGATGTGAGAAACAGTATATATAAGACTCAAGCAAGCCAGGGTATAAGTGAGTGAATTTGAGTATGGTATGTGTTAAGAAAATATACACACCGACGCCCATACTCACCCACCAACACCTACACCCACACTCATACCTCACACACATTAGACATTGAAACGAATACCATTTTTTAAAATTTTATATTAAACATATAAACTCTTAAAAACATGAAGAGAAGAATTTCAATTCAAAAATAGACTAAATTAACTTGAATACGTTGAATTGGCATGGGAACTGGCGGCCGCAATCAGACGAGTTAACGCAGCAGCTTCAACAATGTACTCGCTTGGTACATCATTGATATGTGTAGCATCGTCATTCATCAAACAATCTTGTATTTTTCTATGAACACTTCTCTGCAACTGAGTCAGTTCGATAAGCGATTGATCTTGATATGTTTTAGAGATTGAGTCAAAAAGTGCTCGTTTTTCCTGCAACAACAACGGATGATCACCGTAGCAACGACTCTTCAATTCGTTATATACAATGTTACTCGTCGCGTGATTTCGCTTATTATATGCATCTCTGTAGGCTGCAAGCAAGTGGGTATTATTCATCTTTCGAATTTCGTCGTTGCTGCCATCATTCATGACTTTTTCGGATGTGGAAACACCACTACCGCTAGACGATAATGAATAAGTATTATTTACCGTATTCAGTGAACAATGATTATTTGTCGGTATGACATTATCAGGATGGTCAGCTGATAGATGCATATTACCAAATGTTGTTTGGAGGTTAAATGAAGATGCGGATGATGGAACAAGTGTAGGATCTTGCACATATTGGGTGGATTGCTGTTGTTGATGTCGGTGTTGGTGTTGGTGAGAGAACTGGTTCGTAGGACCATTTTGGTAGTCATACGGCGGAGGTTCGCTCGTGTATGTTGGCACGTTCTGTCCTTCATTGTACTTGTATGGATGATATTGTGGCCGTTGTGATGATGCAAAAGAATGCGTTGATTGTTGGAACTGTGAATTGTATACAGCTCTTGACTGTGGTGGCTTTGGCATGCTAAAATCATGGTTTTGAACATGGTTTGGAAATTCGGTATGATGATAAGGAATATTGATAGATGGTGAAGGCTGTGAGTTATAATTATAACTATTATGTGTTGCTGGTGGTGGCGGGTGGCCTTCCGAAGTGGCACGTTGAAGAAGAATGTGGACTGCAGCGATATCGAACAGGACTGTTTGCGGAACCTGATCAATTTTTAGTATATCTGGCTCAGTTATCACTGCGATACGTGATTTTAATCTATCATACTCTTGACGTAATTCATGTGCTCTGAGAGCACAATATTTGTGAGAGCTTGCCGTGAATTCCACAATACGTTCAGGAGAGTTCAAAGGACCAACTGACTTTCCACTCGCTCGTTGCATCATTTCGTGGACGATGAAGTTGGTCATTCGTAGCTCAGTGCATGCCCGATAGTGAGTAAGAAGTTCGTCAATAGTCATCGTTTTGAACTGGTCAGGATCATTCGTAACAGTTGTTGCAAGGTTTGATGCAGATTGTTTCTTGGTTTTTTTCTGATGTTTTTTACTCTTTTCATCGCTTTCTTCTTGGTTACTATCTTCACTCGTCACACCATTGTTCTTTTCATCTTCTTCTTTTTCATCGGTTTCACTTTCATTGTTAGATGCTAGTTTCTTGCGTGGTACTTTTTTCTTTTTTTCTCTTATGGCACGAAGCGCTTGAAGCACATCATTGTTTGCATATGAGTTGGAGTCTGCAGGAGATTCGAAGTGAGGATTTGCACTGCCATATAGTTGCTGTGTCGATGTCATAGTATTTGCGGACAAAGTTTTAGGTAAACGAGCTTGACTTTGAACGGGACGTTCGGTATCCATAATATTCATTTTGGTCGATTGATTTTGACTAACATCTTGGTCTTTTTCGATCATATCACAGAACTCTTTCAAACTGCGAATAAATGCATTCGCTTGTTGTTTTGCTTCTATGTTTTTTAGTATTGCCGCCTCTACTTCGAGTTGATCAATGAACGCGTGTAACTCATGAGCAATATTGAAGCCTGAACATAGTTGACGTAATTGAATGCATAGTTGTTTGATTTCTTCATTCTTTTGTAATAATGCATTTTCTAACATCTTCTTGGCATCAGCTGTTGATGTAATTTTCTTTTGATAATCCGATTTATTTTGTGCGGCTTGATCATACTTAGCTTTGATTTCTGCAATAACATCTTGTAATTTTTGTTTACTTGTTTTCACTGTTTTCTTCGCATGATAATGAGAGGTATAGGAGCATTTATGCGTGCACTGTCGACAATTCCCATTAGATATTGCCCAACAACGTTGAAAGATCTGAGATCCAACGGTAGTTGTTTCGTCTAATTTACATCTTGAATGACATACATAATTACAATTTTGACAAAGTGTACTATGAAACGGAGCATCAACGATTTCAATCTTTTCTACTTCACGTTCTTTTGAGTACTCTTTGTAGGTAACAAGATCATCATTCGATTGTTTCAAGACAACTTCAAAAGCTTCAATTTCATCCTGCATTTTTTGGATTTTGCTAACTTCCAAGCGTGCAGTGTGCATTTGTGTTTTAATCTCATTTCGAATGTCTTTCATCTGTTTGAATGCAACAACTGATTTCGTTTTGAATGTATCGATAGTCTCTATCATAGCTTTGATTTCGTCCATTGCTTGATCCCAATCGCACTGGAGAGCTTCGTGAGCGGACGAAGTCCACGTAGATGGATCTTGTGAGAATGCAGAATTTTGCATATAATATGGATAAACATTTCCGTTCAGTTTTAGGGCATGTAGGTTGAAGTTTGCTGCATGTCGAGTGGAGTTAGTTAATATGAGAATGACATTGTTCATAATGATGTCAGGTAGATTGCCACGCAGTCGTGCAATGACGTTCCGAAGATTGATTGTCAGTCTACTCACTGCTCCATTAACGACGATAATCACGGCAGTGAGACCACCAAGATTCTCAACTGAATCGATGATTTTGACAATATTTTTGTCATCTTGTGTAGCACCTCGTGTGTCCGAGAGACCAGGCGTATCGAGAAACAAGTATTGTTTTCCATTAAAGGCGAACATATACTGATTGCATGCATCTGTCTTTGATTGAGTAGTGTTTTGAATGTCATGCTCACAATGGGCAAATGCTTCAGTAACGTCGGGACGATATTTAGACGGTATGGATACTTTGATATTTTGTAAACTGCCTTGGCGAAAGTAATTGGTCAAATAATTTATGAATGTAGATTTGCCGGCCCCAGTCTCACCAATAAGTAAGATCTTTGCTAAGCCACTGGTATCGAGACATTCCTGTTGTTGAGGTATAGTCGAAGATGTTTCATCTGAAGACAAAGATTGATGATGCTTTTGAGTTCCAATGACCGCTTCTTTAATGGTTGTGAAAGTTTTTTTAATACTTGACATGATACTACACTATAGAGCAAGACAGTCGTGTAACGATGACTCGAGCATAAAGTTAACGAATATGCAATTGTGAAAATTGATCGCAATTCGATGGATTTAGCGAAAAACAGCAGATTTCTCAAGCTTTGTATATTATCTAGAAGGCATTTTAAAAGTAAAAATATTTTCAATAGGATTCTAGAAAATCTCAATGATCAATATACTTCGATATATTATGAAAAATATTATGTTAATAAAAGCAGTTGAGGCTTGAAAAAAATTAAACAGAACTTTCTCTAGATTCAGAAAATATTAAAAGATTAAGAGCAGCCAATTTCATAAGGTTGGCTTCGTCTGCTTTCTCAATATCGAACGGATCATACGAAGTTGCTTCTTGAATTTCCTCCGAAAGCTGATCTCGCATACGTATCAATTGTCGTAAGTCATTCCGTCGAAGTTCAGCAAAATACATACATATTTGAAGATGTTGATTATTCGACAGAAATCCAAATGATTTACCGCGGCAACGATTGTCAAGTTCTTTTCTAATCTCTTTACTTTGAGTTCGTTTACTCGCCTTGATCAGCGCGTCCAGAGTCAATGCTGCAAAATTTTCAACTGCTTCTTCGGTAGAAACACCAATGTCGTGGACTGTTCTCCTAATCTGATTTTCGGGACTAGAATTAAGTCTATTTAGAACAATCTGCTTATCTGAGTTATTGACTTGAATGAAATTTTCTTCTGCATTAAAAAATGCATCATCACCTACTCTGTCTTCAGCTTGCTGCAAGATCAAAGACTGTCTGTTCTCAGGTATAGAAAAAGCCGATATATTGTTCAAAGTTGCAGTAACTTCAGTGTTTCCTTGTCGCAATAACTCGATTGATTGTGAAGCAGCAAGTGAAGTTCTGTAATTAGCTGAAGTGTTCGACGTTTGTGGTATCAAGGTTTTACGCCTGGCTTCTAGCTTGAACTTGCGGGCAGGAAGAGCTGATGGTAGTGGTTGCTGGTTTCCTTTATTAACGAGAGTAGGTATCTCGGTATTTTCCATATCCTTGCATAGCTGTTCAAGAGCGGCAATGAAAGCATTACTTTTTTCGATGACAGATGACGTTTTAAGCGTACCAATATCGTTCTTCAAGCAAACTATAAAATCGTATAACTCAGCCGACACATTGACATTGGAGCATTTTTGACGCAGTCGTTCTACACTTTTCTTCACTTTGTTATACTGACTCGTGAATTCAGATTCGATCAGTTTTTTTGCTTCTTGAATACTGTTGCATTCAGAATTGGCCTTTATTTTTCCTGCTTTAGCTTCTCTATAGCGTTCTTCAAGAGTAGATACGACATCCTGAACGGTGCGTTCGACTAATTGTAGCACAGATCGATCATGATAGTGACTTGTTGCAACACATTTACACTTTCGGCATATCCCAAGTGTCATTGCATGACAGCGTAGAAATGTTGTACTACCAGTTCTTGGCACTTCGTTGAGTTGACATCTTTCATGGCATACGGTATTACAACGACTACAAGTAGTCGAGTAATATTCAGTAGGAACTCGCTCATATCGTCTTACAACCTTGCAATGAACGAAATTTCGAAACTTTTCCACGTTCAGACTGTGAATTTCTGCCGACAATTCATATCCAACAAGTTCATCTTCAAGGTGCTGCAATTCCATTAACATCATGCGTGCATCATGCAATTCACGTTTGATGGTATTACGAACAGTGTCCATATCTTTAAAATCAGCTGTTGACTGAGGTTTGAGTTCCAGAAACTTGAGAATAAGTTGACTAATTGTATCCATCGATTTTTTAAAGTCCAATTCCATTATATTTCGTGTCTTCTGTGACCAAGTTCGGGAGTCTGACGAAAAAGCTGAATTTTGCATGTGAAAAACAGGACATCCGATGGGAAGGCCAAGATCACTAGGACGAAAGTTAACAGTGTGTATTTGACAATTGGTTAAAATTATAATCATATTGTTGTACACGATATCGGGTACACGTTGTTGAAATGTCGATAAGACGTGGCAAATATTTATAGTCGCACGAGAAACTGCTCCGTTTAAAATCAGAATAAGTGCTGTAATTTCAGGAAGCTGTTCAATGTAGGTAAAGATCTTTTCAACATTTCGACTGTCTTGTATGAGGCCACCCGTATCATTGATACCAGGCGTGTCGATAAAATGAAAAGCAGTATCTTCTAGATCAAACGTGTAACAATTACAATCGGCAGTCTTGCTTGTCGTTATATTCTCAACAGACCGTTCTTGATGGGGAAAAGTCATATTTGCAGGATGAAAGCGAGTAGGTATGGCAATTTTTGGATCATGAAGTTTACCACGTTTAAAATAGTTGGCTAAATAGTTGATTAAAGTACTTTTACCTAAGAAAGTAAAAAGATCGACGATTATGTGAGAAAACTTCACGGGAAAATTTACCGCTTCCAGTTTCGCCAATGATTACAACATATCTATTATCCGACGACATAATTTCAAATCTGAAAAACAAATCGTTGAAGCTTTCTTTTTTCATACAACAATAAAAATACAACGATAATCTATACGAACTGATCACAAAAACAAAAAAAAAGGGATGAAATTCTGAACGATGCAAATTTATTCAAAGACAGGCAACTTCGATTAAAAGAAACTCATACTTGTTCAAGTTTTGAAAAATCAAACTGTATAAAAAAGTATTCTTCTCTTAATAATCTAAAATAGATATTGTTTTCTCTTGATAAAATTGATCATATGCTTCTATTTTTCCATGCTACGGAAATTATTTTAAATGTTACAAGCGATTTGTATCGGACACAGAAATGGAATGGAAAACATTACGTATTTTTAGTAGTTTGAGATTTTGCAGAGAGAGATTATTAAATCATTTCATACATTCCATTGATAGAATAGTTTGATATTGAATGGAGTCATGATTCAATTATTTTCAATCTTTAACTAACAACTTTTGTTCCTCAATAAACTTAGTTCATAAAAAGTCTTTTCTTTTTATTCAGTGTTCTCGAGAAATTCTAGTTCATACACATATAGTTTCTATCGAAGCATACTTTAGTAAATGTATCCAATTGAGTTAATCATTAAGCCACAGGGTTTTCAACATTTTTATTTATAATATAACATAACTCAATGTATTCTTAACAAAGTCTGCTGCAACAAATATTATTTTTGCTATAGTGACAGAAAATAACAACGTACAACGCCTATACTACAGTTTTATGATTTTTAAAATTCAAATAGTACGTTATCTCGAAGATTTCTTACTTCTAATGGGACTGTGTATAGAATTGTATAATATTATATCTAAGAACATAAAATAAACTCAAAATATGCTATTTCCACTTTTAAAACTCAGAATACTATAACGAACTTGATAGGTGAACCTTCCATTTGGAAAAATATTCCAGAACTCTGTTGAAAAATCTTCAAATTTCTCATTTTTCAGCTATTCAACCCTCCTAAAATGGTAGAGGATTTTCATTGATCTATGTAAATAAAAGTTCCACTGAAGCTTACCATTTTCCATACCTTTCTACATTATCGGTGCACAGGCTAATTGGATGCTTTTAAACGAGCCAGTCAAGAATTGATATGAACACTAAAGGTTATATACGATGGAAGAAAAGAAAACATTGCTCAAAAGTTGAGTCAAAGCAGTAAACCATGTGTGTCAGTGGTCCATCGCCGATACGACACGCATAATAAAAAAGAAATCTAAAAGTTTGAGTCTGTCTGTCTAAGAACCCACCGTTAGTGTATGCAATGATTATTATTGGATTGATGAATGCGGTGCGTAGGCCTTATGTAGACAAATCTCCTCACAAATATTAGTTCGTTCAGTACTGTTCAGACTTTCGAAAAAGAAAATTGCGAAAGTTCCGAAAATTCCGAAAATTCCAAGAATCTATGTTCTGAATTGTTCAATACTTCCCAAAATGATGTCATTTTCAAAATTTCTACCGCAATTCTGTACTTGCCGATATTCACGAACTTACAGAAATTTCTAAAATATTTGAAATTTCCAATATTTGTAAAAGCTTTCGGTTTGTGTGGACAGATAATTATCGAGTTGATGCGAGTTTCCGAACTTTCAGCAATTTCGTTTTCCAGAAATTGGAGCATACCTCAGTTCTGCCTATTCATAACAAGAGCTTAACACGTGATCGACATGTATTTAAAAATCACTTGATAGAGTGGCGTTTCAGAAACAGTACTAGGAATATGTTATTGGTCATCTGAGATACGATCTAAAGCAAGTGTCAACTTATATGAAGTAAAGATTCGGATCGTCTACCTAAAGCCTGTAATGTCCAGGTCTAGATCCAAAAAAATCAACTGATCAGATCGATACTATCTGTCCCCATAACAAATACTCTGGGATACTATAGCAAACTGACAGCCGTTAGCTAGACACTATTACACGTTATGGCAAAGACCTTGACAACGTTACCTTCTCAGAATTATAAATAAGATAGACGTTATTCATACATGATCACAAACCGTATAGTAGTAACGTCTCGTCATAGTATATGGACTAATTCCTTATTGTGATTCTCGAGGATCTAATAACAAGACGTCAAAGAAATTCATCTCAAAATAGTTGTAATAAAACTATTCCAGTGTGGTTAGCAACAACAACATCATGTTTCACTTATTTATTCCAGAAGGATTGTACTAACAGTTTTTCTCTACGATTTCACTGCAGGCAGTATAAACTGGAGTCGATATCGTGACAAAACTACTAAACTAGAACATTTTAATGTTGTTGACTGTCAAACCATTAAATGAGTATCTTGACAATTTTCGATCTCTTGGAATGTAACTTCTAGTTAATTTCAAATTGCAGCCTCTTCATATTAATAATCGTAGAAATCCGGCGAGTTCGAAATGTCAGATACATTTTCAGATCTATAGGTACAAGAAAGCTACTCATTTTTCATGCAACTCACCTTCTTATTATTATAGCAGTTATTGATTGATCAGATGAGAATCTTAATTCTTCGATTTTCTAATCAGACAATTGAAAAAGAACTCCATGGGTATGATACTTTTATACTCCCGCCCAGGAAAAAACCAGTTATGAAACGAATTGGGAAATTTCCCAAACACATACAGAAGCATAATCGTCATTCAATTTGTAATTGCCAAACATTTTTGACATCATGCAACGCCACTCGCCAAAAAAATCGACGAGATTCATTTCTTTTTTCTTTTCTTTATTCAATAAGCAGCATCAATGCAGAATGATGAATTATTTTCATGCTGTCGGGACTCATTGTGCCAATACTTCAGACGCCACGATGACGAAATGCAGAATTAAAAAGTCGTTTCTTCCAAGTTGAAAAAAAATTTATCGTGATGGTATTCGAGTATGGCTATAATGAAGAGCAGAACCATGCAGAGACTTATGGTTACACTCACGCCCTCGATGATTCTACAATAATTAAATAATTAATAATAATGATGCTCACAGGATTAGAAAATATGAATTACCGATCAAAATTTAAAATCTTGCGATCTGAAAACCAAAATAAGCTGAAACTATGTGTTGAAATCAAAGTGCATGATACGAATACTGTCGAATTACCGTTTGCTTCTTGGCAAGAAAATGAAATCGCAAATCAATGCGAAACTGTTACGAATATATTCATCATGGAGTCTATCAATTACGTAATGCATATATTGATAGAGTCAAATACCTATCAGCTTATGAGAAATTAAATTGAAGTGAGTGTGGATATAAGCGAGACGTGGGAGGAAAGTATAGGATGTAAACCATCGTTTCGACCGTATTTACACTTACTCCCACACCCACGACACTCACAACCAAACACCCACATCCGAGACGGTCTATGAATGTCTTGATTGAATTGAGGCACAATATTGTAAATCGGAGAAAATGATGTGAATCATTAACGATAGCTTATGTAAGTATGCTCTTCAGGATGATACGCATAATTATACGATGCTTCGAAGACGTAGGAACCAGCAGAGAGGAATCGAAGGACAGTCATCGCGTACAGAAAGAGGGTGTCGGTGTGGGTGTGGGGTGTGGGGTGTGGATAGGAGTGAGAAGTTATTGTTATTTTTTGTTATTAATAACAATAACAATAACAATAAAAGTTATTGTTATCAATAACAAATAACAAAAAAAGTTATTTGTTATTAATAACAAAAAAATAACAAATAACTTTTTTTTCCGAAAAATCTTAGTTATGCTTTGTTACTAAGTAAAAGTATACCAGTTCTATTTGCTCATTACTGTCCAATTGCTCGATGATGTTACTGATCGCAATCTCCATTAGATAGCCTATGAAACTGAGAAAAATCCTAAAAAGATCTTTTCAAGTATCTTGCTCACCTAGGTAAAATTTACTAATCGGTTTACGAGGAACGATTCCTCAATGTTTGATTGCCTTTGACTTGATGTTTTGGTCAAATAAAAGTCTTTGCGAAATGAGATTCTAGGTGCCATTTTTCGAGTTATGATCTGTACAATCTTTCTAGACATTTTCTCATCTCGCAAAGGCTTATATTTGACCAACGCGTCAAGTCAAAGACAATTGAGCATTGAGGAATCGTTCCTCGTAAAGCGATCAGTAAATTTTGCCTATAGGTGAGCAAGATACTCGAAAAGATCTTTTTAGGATTTTTCTCAGTTTCATAGGCTATCTAATGGAGATTGAGGCCAGTAACATCATCGAGTAATCGGACAATAATGAGCAAACAGAATTGGTATACTGTTACATAGTAACAAAGCATAACTAAGATTTTTCGGAAAAAAAAGTTATTTGTTATTTTTTTGTTATCAATAACAAATAACTTTTTTTGTTATTGTTATTAATAACAATAACAATAAATTCACACCCCTAGGTGTGGGTAGGTGGGTGTGGGTGGGGTGTGGGGTGTGGGATAAGACATCTAAACACCGACTCACACTCACATCGACACCCACACCCACCCACACCCACACCCATACCCACACCCCCACATCTGCACCCATACCCACACACACCCACACCCTTCATTTCCAGATTTCTCAATATCATATGTCCTTAAACTATTAGGTTATGCAATAAATAAATACGCTGGTTTGATCGAAATTCAACATATTGTCTAACAATTGAATATTGATGATTTTGATTTTGTATGTCGATTTGATGGTTAGTAGATTTTTCTTTTGTCTAGTTAATGTTCACTTTACTTGTTCATTTATAGAGTTGGTTTTTTGATTGTCGTAGGATGGACTTTGAAAATGAAGAACATTAATATGAAGAGTTAAGGACTGCAACTTAGTTTTGATGTAAGCTACATTGCTTGACATGTTGCAAATCTTGTCATTATTCTTTAATTGGATTGTGCGATTCTTTTCTTCTACCATCTCTGTAGACTATTAATAAAGTAGAGGATTGTTCATAAGTAATTATTGTAGTTGCTACGCTGCTGCTGTCTCGAATAATTAATTTAAAATGCACAAGAAAGTTAAGATTGATATTGTTGATAATTTGGTCATATCAAATCAAGGTTAGCTCATAAAACAATTCATCTATATCCAAATTCTATATTAACTTTGGCTGATCAGAATTCTTCAGTTGGTAAAACAACAGATTTATGTTCTATAATTTCTAAGTGTTTGTTTAATCTAAATTCGTCCAAAATAACAAAAGACTATTTCAAATCGAAATTAGGAAAAATACATAAAAATGTATGAGAAGTCATTAGTGATTGTTTCGGCGGAAAATTCAGGGATATTCACAAGTGTGAGAAATATTCGCAGCTCGCATGTAGGATTTTCCCAACATCATGTATTGGAATTTTCCCACTCAGTTGTCTTAGGTTGTATAGGGAATTTTCCCAATCTGTTCTTATATATATATTCGCGTTCGTTCCATTGTGTTGGTGATCAGATATTACATTCGTTATCTTGTTCGCTAACTATTTCTTCTTAGTATTTCTTTTTCTTCCGCTATTCTTATTTATCATCATAACCAAGGTATCACTAATAAACTGAGCTCACAAATACCGAAAACTTATAATCATGAGAATATGCAATATAAATAGTTTACACTATAATCATTTTGGTTCTTATTTCATAAATATATAATCTATAACTATGATATTAATCAGTCAAAAATCGAACAGTTAGAGATTTCTTGTCCCATCGTTATTATAAAAATATTGAAGTACATTCAATATGACAATTCAATTCTCTTAGAGATAGATTCCAATGATCTTAGGTTAGACTAGTTTAAAATATCAAAAGATCATGTCATAGAATATGAATGATTATCCTACAAAACAACTATAGTTTACAAGAGTCTTTTCACTTTACATATTGTGTATTATAGTTTAATCCTTTGGCTGTTGACATAAGAGAAGAAAGAAACGATTTTTCAGAAAATTTATTTCTTTTTTATGAAACAATTCTATAGCGTGCCTTAATAAAATGATGATTTTGGAAGCGCATGGTGCCTAAGGTTTGTTTTTATGCAAATACTTATAAAAAACATACATTATGAATCGTTGCTTTAGTTCTTGCAAAGACGAGACTCTTGACGCATATATGCGTCGGCGACAGTCAAAGAGTTAATGAGACTGGAGAACATGTCAGTTCCACATTTCAGCCCCAAAGAGCTATACTAACAAGTTTTTCGTCATGAGAACAAGATGCCGTAATAGCTTCCGTCTATTTGTCAGAATATTATTATTGAATGGTCGATATATATCGAGTATTAGTCATTACATCTGATCCATCTCATATAGACTTATTAATCTGATAAAATCAAAAATTATTCGTATGAATTCTTTTTCTTAAAGACAATGTAGGATAGCTAGCCAAGAATGAATCCGTTTCGTAAGTCTCAATATAATTTTTTTTTTCTATGTAAATGCTCGTATAACTTTCATATGATCAATATTAAGCATAGCTGAGAAATAAGTCTATCAAGTTTGAAAAATCAATGCGGAACTAAATGAAAATGAGAATACTTTTGCAATACTGTTATTTTATATTTTCAATAGACAACAAATAGTTTCAAAGTGTGTAACTTGATGTTAATTATCACATATCATAAACAATCACGCTATGAAAAATCATCAGTATTCTTAGATATCTGTATTGACTATCAATCATATTGAGTATTAGTTTTTCATCGAGCTTCAGCTTCTAAAAACATATATATATAATTCAGTTTTCAATCATCAAATAATACTCGTGCAAATATTCAACTGCGTATTAGTTCCTCTCTGTTAGGTAAATATTAGTGTGCTTCATCTCTGTCATAAAGAAAACAATCATTCTATTTTTTTTGAGTCATAGTAATTCCATTGCAAGAGAGAAACAAATAATTCTGTTATTTTTATTGCCGTTCTTTGACTGCCTTAAGACCCATACGAAATGTAATAGAATGGTATTTAAAAAAAAATGACTCAAAAAATCTAAAATTTTTTTTTTTGTGCTAAAACTAGAAAAAATAAATTTCTATCGTTTTAATGAGACATAAACTTGATTGTTTTGAATGGTAGTTATGTTATTCATTCTTTACTAAATCCTCTTTTAAAAAAAACTAATGAGAAAAGTTTCACAATAAAGTTAACTCAATCTGATCTTTAATTAACATTTCTTTCATGTTTAGCTGATTGATCAAAATCTTATTGATAATTTGAATTAACTAAGATCCTTTGCGAATGACGTTAAGAGTTTATTTCTCATTTAACATTCTACACCAAATGCGTATGTATAGATATTTTTTCAAAATGTTATTAACAGTAGACGGAATGTGCGTGTGGGACAAGAAGATAATATACATTTGCACCACACACCCATCAACAGCTACACTCTCATCGAATTTTAATTCATATCCACACCCACACCCTTCTTGATATGCGTCTTTTATATTTTTATCTATACCATGGAGGATTCCGTGGAAAATAACAATAATGTTAAGAGAAACATTATTTAAAAGTTTATCTGTAAAAAAAAGCCATTAGATAAGAGTATTTATTTTAGACTGGGAAAACAAAGTTTATACCCAGTTTTCTTGGATTTCTTTTCTTATTGATATGATGATGTCACAAAAAAAATACCAACGCAATCTCGATGTAATATAAATACTGCAAATTTCTCTTGGCAATGCGTAGAGTTATCTAGAGTTGTAAACCATACAGCTCAGCCGCCACCAAATCATAGTTAAGTTTAAGAGTTTTTCAGCAATTACAGCTGTAAGAAAGCAAATTTAGCCGCCGCCGCTGACATGTATACATATGCGATCGAACATTTTTCCGTTATTTTTCATCAGTCAAATTTCTAATAATAGAGATTGAAGGAGACAGAAATTTCTTATTCTTGAAAAAATACTTCAATATTAAACTTAGCAATCGCCGCTGCTGCAGAGCCATTAAAATTGAATCATCAGTATCTAAGTAAATTCCGAGTAGCAGTACGACCAGAAAAAATTTACGAAGAAACTAAAATCGCACATTACGACTGATAGCACTTCCAATTTCCCAGAAGGGACATGAATATTTTTGAAGGTAAGCCAAGTCTGCTCAAGGCTTTGTCAGGTAAGTACTATGAGTGGTTCTTAACAAAATGTCGTGCATCATTTTTTTTTTTTGTATATCCAATTATTCGAATAAAATACTGAGCTGCTCGAATGAAATAAACGGAAGACTTCTTATCTATGTTTTTTATTGTGTTCAACATGTACCATATTTTATTGTTTTGAATTATTTTATGTATTAGATGGTGTTATCTTTGACAAGAAAGAAAATATTCTTTCGTTTGTTTCACTATTATAATTTATTTTCAGACTAATATTTTTTAGACTTGAATAATTATTCTATCAACAAGAATATCCTGCAAGAACAAGGTAAGTTCAATGAATTCTTTCTTCCACTAAAGAATCGCATAGGTCTATTGTGACTGTCCATATCTATAAAAATATCGCTTGACTCTGACGGGAAGTGAGGTTTGTAGGATGTATGTTTCATAGATGTGGTAAAAAATTTAAAAAATGCTAGTAATTTTATTGATTGTCAATGAATAATTTTCAATCATTAAAGGTGGAAGCGCACTCGGTGGTACACGAGTTTCCTACTTGCCAACTCTTTTGCTAATGAATTTAGATTGACTGAATTTTTTCATGATAAAAAATAAATATTTTTATATGATGTACTTTATATGTTGAAAACCTTCAGATCGGAAGTGAGTCACTTGTATAGGGTTTCATGGAAGTATGAGACGTCCTTGCATATAAATATACGTTACATATGACGTCTTGACAATGGGAGTGCTTATTTTTTTCTAATCCACAGTCAAGTTCACATCTTATGTGTGCGCATTAGTGAAAATGTAATTTATTACGCTTTCTTAGAACCATTCTCAGTTATTCTTCTTTAATACCAAATTCAACTGAAGATAGTTTGAAAAGTATAGAAGCCGAAAACAAAATATGAACTTGTCAAATCGATATTCATCAGTGTTCGGTTGATATAAGATCTTTTTTACATCTTTTATTTTTGTCTATTAAACAATCTTAAATAGTAGAAAAAGAATAATTTTTTTTGCTTCAAGCTGTTCGATAAACCTGTATTATATAAAGTTCAACTGACATGAGACTAGATCAAGTCTGATTTAAATCCAAGTGAAGGAAGTAAAAACTAAGAGAAATTTGTTTTGCTTCGTTCAAAAGTAAACTGGTTTAGATTTTTCCTTCCTAATATATGTATATTTGTAGCGTCCTATCTCAGATTGAAGAAAAAGTTTTCGTTAAAACCTCCATTAGTCCCTAGATACATATTGAATTAGAATCTTTGTTGGTGAAATGTGTTGAAACAATCGTGTTTAAAGTACTCCAATCATCGATAAAAGAATTAAAGATGAATTGAAACACTCATGAATAATTTTTCATAAAAGCTGCTACTTTTTTAGAAACTTATCCATAACTTTCTAAATCATACTTTAATTTTTCCATCGACAATAGCATTATCTGGAATACCGTTGTTTCTACATAGCTCCACAAGACAAAAAATGAGTCCTATCATTATCAAGGAATTAGTGAAGGTTTTAACGAAAACTGTTACCTCAATCTGAGATTAAACACTAACATGTATATGTATGGCAGAAGTGCATGTCGCACATTCGCCTGTATGACATCTGACTTTTTCTAAAACAAAAGTCATCTTGTTGTATAAGGAACTTTAGTTTGTTGTAAACCTTAGTTCAGTTTCACATTATATGTAGTGGCTATTCTGTTTAAAGTTAACTTGATCCGGTTTCAATTGAAATTTATAGAATGTAGATTTTCTTGAATCATGACACATAAAACAAAAAAACTTTTTTTTTTAATTGTTTTACGTCTTTTATTAGACAAATAAGATAAGAAAAAAAAGGTTTTACTGACATTTATTTAAAATACCTCGTTAAGTTCATTATGAAAAGTTTTCATATCATTCGAAGAGAGTTGATTGACTAGTTCCAAAATTATGTTATTTTGAACTATGCAGTAAAAGGAATTTATTTTGTTTCTATTCTAGAAGTGCAATGTGTGGTGAACATGATCAAAACTCAAAAGCTGAGTGTCTATCATTATCACTGGTACTTAACATTAAATTATGAATAAATTGAAGTGTATCATTCTTAAAATTACGATTTTATTTGTTTTTTTCCAGTGCCTCAATAGATTAGTGGGATTCGATGCCAAAAACAAAGATTCTCTAATAATATATATCTGTTTTATATGTACATACTTATTACGAAATCCCGTTCAACTAACATGTGGACATCGCTTTTGTCACTCATGCGTTTATATAGACGAACAGTACATATATTTAGTTCTTTTCTTATTTCTAGTTTCTATTTAAGGTCTGAGATCAAATGTAATATATGCAATCAAGTGTCCTCAAGGGATAAAGTAAGTTAAGTCTTTTTTTCTTGTTCGATTGTTAGAACTATGTTCAATACATTTTATTTGATTGAAAGATAATTTTTGATCGAGGTTGCCAACTCGATATGGAAAAGTTAAATATTAGTTGCTCACTTTGTCATTGGAATGGAACTTTTAAAGATTATCAAGTAATATTATTCGATGTTTTTCCTATTTTATTTGTTCTCTATTTCTCAGGAACATTTAGATAGAGATCATTTGAATCCTTCTTGTGAACATTGTGGTAAAATGTTCAACACAGTCAATACTCTTACTCAACACATATCTATCTGTGAAAAAGCTCGTATGAACTGTGTTTTAGAACCATATGGTTGTAATGAACAGGTATTAAAGACAATTTTTCTTTGAAGATTATTAACTATCAAAGTTCTTTTATCTTTTAGTTTCTTCGAATGAATATACAAGATCATTTTCTAAGTGTACAACATCAAAGTGCTTTACTTCAATATCTTTGTAAAAACACTCAACATCAAATAAATGATGAGTTAGTAATATCTTCTCGTACAACAATAACTATCAATAGAGAAACTGATGAAACTTTTAATAGAAATCTTCAACAGTTATTGGAAACAACAGATATGCTGTTGGGTGGTGTTAGTGCATTAACTGATGATGCTCAACGTCTTAGTTCAGAGTTACTTCATCATCAAACTTTGCTTCGATCTTTATCTGAGGAAGTATCAAATCTAAAAATCGCTGTAGAAGAAACACATTCATCAATCAATGCTCATCAAACCAATCAACAAATATGTGAAGAAGACCTTACTTCACTTCAACAGCAATTTGAAGATCAAAAGAATATTTCTACTGATGGAAAACTTATGTGGAAAATTACCAATGTTCAACAAAAAATAGGTTTGTTAAAAAGAGTTTTGTTTTTCATAGCTAAATCTTATTTGATAGAAAACAATATTCATCAGTCTCAGAATGAAATTCAAATAAACCATAACATAGAATCTTTCATTTCTATATTTTGTTTTTCGAATTTATAGTTGATGCCGAGTTTGAACGACAGATATCTTTTTATTCTCCTGTATTCTATTCATCACCGAATGGTTATAAAATGCGACTTCGTCTCTATTTGGCTGGCGATGGTAATGCTAGACGCACTCATATGTCACTTTTCTTCGTACTTATGCGTGGAGAATATGATGCTATCCTTGAATTTCCATTCAGTTTCAAAGTAATCTTTTGTCTAATTGACCAAACATCTCAACAACGACATATTATCGATTCATTTCGGCCCGATGTAAAATCAAGTAGCTTTCAAAGACCTCAAACAGATATGAATACAGCTTCTGGTATACCGAAATTTGTGCCACTAACAATCATTCAACAAGATGACAATCCCTATGTTCGTGATGGTACGATGTTTATCAAAGTTATAGTTGATTTTGGCGATATACCAAAACTATTATTACCATACACATTAAGTCTCAATCCTGGTTTGCCAATTCTATTGCAACATGAATGGATAAAACGCGAGATCGAAAAGAAAGCGCAACAAAACACATTAAATACAACTAGCACATCTTCATCTATGGATCAAGATATGAATACGAATGAAAACGGAAATAGGAACTAACGGATGAAGTGTTGGTGGATTTCTAGACTGTTTTTTCTCATAATAAGTTTTTATTTATGTCAAATTCACCTGA
This sequence comes from Rotaria sp. Silwood1, assembly GCA_905250075.1. NCBI lineage: Eukaryota > Metazoa > Rotifera > Eurotatoria > Philodinida > Philodinidae > Rotaria > Rotaria sp. Silwood1. The sequence continues at coordinate 65,691 of CAJNOP010000502.1, forward strand.
CAAACTTAAACAAGATATTGTTATAGATCTTCTTTCAACATATTAACAGAGAATAAAATTCCAACTTAAACAATCATAAACCAACAGTGAATACACTATGTCCAAGATACCTGTATACTAAGTCAGTTGACAGCAGGTTACTTTTTTGGATGTAGATGTGAACACATTAATAACCAGCAGCATGTATCTATATGAATAATTAAAGGATCAAAACTTGAACTATTTATTGACTGCTTTCAGAAAAAAGTCAATCAAATGTGCCGATATCGAAGGTCACGACCTATGCGTATTTTCTATCGATTCATTGATGGGAGAGTAGTCGATCATTTTGCGATTAGACTTTCTGACCTCATGAATGATAGTAGCTGCCTTCTAACTTTGTCCTTTATTTGTTCGCTTCTTTCTTTTCCTTGTTTTCTCTCTCATATATAAGCTGGCGTTCTGTATGAAACGGATAGAGCTAGAATGATAGAATCGTATAGAGAACATCGTACACTGAGGATAGGGGTAACGCTACTCTTTCCGTGCTTCAAGGTTGATCAAAATAAAATAAATATCGCTCATTGTCATTACAGTATAGTTATTTCATGTTTTAACAAATCAAAAAATGTTGCTCAGTTGAATAAAATTTTTTCTTAACTAAAAAAATATTGAAAAATTCATTGATAAACGAAATTTCTCAATACAAATCGTAGAACTGATGATAACACCAAAGAGTTTCAACTTTATGCAACAGTTTTAATTCGATTTAGTGTAAACAACATCAATCGTGGATATGTAATATACAATGTAAAGAGCTGTTGGTCCACAGCTTTTACATATCCGAACCCGTAGCTCTATAGATGATATCCTTACTACGTATTGGTTTATTCTCTATAGCATTCAAAAAGTCATGATATTAATTATTCATTCCCACAAAAAAGATGTTGTGCTTGTTTTCTGATGGTTCAACATGGATTTCTTTCAAAATGAAGGTGTGAGTGTGGATCTGGATGTAGATGAAAACGTGTTTGACATCGACAGTCATATCCACACGGTCATACTTTGTAGGCCCTAGTAAACTTGTTATCATGATGTAGTTATCATTATAAAATATTGTTGAGGAAAATGGATTATTGATTTTATTTTTCACCGTAAAAACAGTTGTAACAACAAGATGCTGAAGGAAACAACATTCCAGTGGTCTTTTTATATTCTCTATATTCATCACCAAAATGGCTTAGCATAATACTTTCTTCTTTTGGTATTCTTAGAGTTGCCGTTGCAAACACAAATAAGAATGTAAGTGTTAACAACCATGATGTTGTTAAGAAAAATATTGAAATAACAATCAACAATATGGATGTATACATTGGATGTCTTATATATTTATATGGTCCGTTTTTAATTAGTTTATGATCTTGTAATAATGCTATGAAACCGCTCCATGAACGATCTA
>CAJNOP010000502.1:67228-103099 GCA_905250075.1 Rotaria sp. Silwood1
GTTCACACCCATGTTGTCCAGCCTCACCCATCCCCACACCCACACCCTGTTTGTGTGATTCTGACGTAATTTTCTGTTTGCATATGTCATGAATTCTTTCTCGAACTTTCCTCTTATCAATTCATTTTTTTACCAACATAAATAAACGAGAAAAAACACCTATTATTGTTATAGGCTTTATCTAGAAGTTACTGTTTCACTAACAATAACAATCATGCTTTTCGTGTTTCTTTTCCTTATTACCACGATCGGAGCTACGCCGATCGGAAACCTGCGATCCTTGACAAATCCAATGAACAATAAACTACTAGATTTGTACATGGTGATCGATGTGTCCAGTTCTCATGTTAATATCATGCAATTTGGACAAATAAAAATCGCCTTGAGCAATCTTCTAACCGATCTAACATCGTCTCCAGGAGCTCAAGTACGCTGTGGAATTTATTTCTACGGTGTCACAACCAAAGTCGATGTTGTTGTCGCTGGCAATACTCTAGTGAATGCGCCAGCAATCAAAGCCAAGCTTGATCAGAAACAATATGTTGTTTCCGCGCCCAAGCCATCGACTCTCATCGATGCTCTCAACTCAGTAGGCAATAACACATTTGCAACCACTGTCAGACCCACAGTCACATTGGTCATCTCGGCTACACCATATATAAGTGGCGAGCCTAATGCAAGGTTATTAGAGAGGTCCGGAATGACATTAATTACTATCGGTATCGGCAGTCGAGTAAACTCAAGTGCACTTAAACAGATTGCCTCAGAGCCAAGAGCTAAGTATGCATTAAGTTTAGACAGTTACACAGACTTGATGGTTCTTGTTCAGTATGTTTCATCTATTATTGCCTCAGTGCCTCGCTTTGTTTCTGTCAGTTCAGTTCCCATCCCTCTTTCAATTACTCAGCTTGGACTTTATCACACATTTCAAGTGAACACATTGACATATACGGCAACTAGCGACGCTATAATCTGTCTCGAGATGACTACTGCAGATGTTCGACTCTTCAAACTTTATGGTTCAATCATCGAACCAAACCCCACGATCGATAATGCATTCGAAGCTCAAAGCAACAATGTGCGACGATACAGTGGTGAAACTGAAGATACTTCTCTATTTTATTTTTACTTGTCACGATCAACAAACAGGCTGTATTTAAGTTTCATTGTGCAATCGAAACCAGTCTCTCTTAAGTATATGCTAACAATGATCAATGTGTCTCGAATGAAGCAAAACGTGGCAAACAAAGTTCGCTCAGCAGGTTCAGATTTTTCTAGTATGATAGGCTAAAAAAAGTCTACAGTACCAATAAAGTATTGCACAATAAAAAAAAACAGAACAAACGTTCTATTCAGGATTTGGGTGTGGGTGTTGGTCCTTTTTTCAAAGCTACATCCGTATCCACACCCACACACTTGAGTGAAATCAATTTACTTGTGTGTTCTTATTTGAAGACAGAGATTATTCACATTTTGCTCGAAGATGCGTGTAATATTCGGCCACTGGGTATATCATATGATTTTTTGACACTAAGAGTTGATAATTTGTGTTCCGCTGTTTCTACACAAGTCGAACGTCTAAAAATTCAGACGAATAATATCAAGTACATGGTATTAATTCTTGATTGTCTCACACATTTATCTGGTGTCATGTATTTCTATCGATGAGGTTTAACAAGCTTTCTGATGAGGATTCTTTGATGACTTACCGAAAGAGAAAGAAAATTTTTACTAAGTAACAATAATAGTGCTTTACAAACTTGAATCAGCAACAATTACAATATAAATACAAAATGAGTCGATTGTCTAGGAAATTTTGCGGCATTAATAATTTTCTTTTTATGTAAGTTATCACAATTAATCATTGATACGATCAGTTGATTCAATTGAAGGACGATTGTTCATTGTTTGCGAATGATAATTGAAAATATATGTTTGACTAGAAGGCTAGAAAAGTGACAAACTTCGCGACCTGCACAAAAAACAGAGCAAATAATACTGCATCAAGCCACAGATCGTAACGAATAATTGGATATGCTAGTCTATCTGATCTTGGGTGTGGGTGTAAGTGTGATGTGAGGGTATGGATGACGATGCACTCTTAGTTACACACACCCACCCACACCCCACACCCGCACCCACATTCATACCCCCACCCACACCCTAAGGATCAGCCAATTGATTGAGGGCAGACTCGAAACCCTTTCCACCAGCAACAGTGATTCCATTCGTAGTCTATGGCGCCGTCAAACAAATTTCCCCGCACGATTTCGCAGTAGGAGATGAAGTTAACTGATCTAAATGACGATAGAAATCAACAACATCGAATTATATAGCAGAATCCGATCGCTATTTAACTTGAAAAAGTATTGTCATTTGGCTCACTTGTTATTGTTGTTGTGGACACCGGCGGGCATAGTTCTTGACTGGCCATTAACAATGGATAACACAATGATAGATTGTCACACTTAGGATGACGAACACAAACATGATCAGGTTCGAAGCATATGTCGGTGTTAGGCATACATGAAACAAGTTCAGAACACATTAACCAGCGGAAACCACAGATGTCACTACCAGTAGAAGGCCTAGAATGAAAATAACCGTATGCACTGTTCGTCGAACATTGATCGTATTGAGATAAACCATGACATTGCTGAGGTTCGACTCGAACTGTCAACAGATAGAATTAGAGACTAAACAAGTGAAAAGAAGCGTCAACAATACCGGAAAGGCTAAAATCAGAGATTATCTGTAATATTTAGAGATAAATCGAAGAAAAATTGTCAATCACCTGATAGTGAAGAATAAGAAGCAGTAGTATAAGCTTTTTTGTCACCATTTTTGTCTTCAACTCAGGTAAAATAAGATAGTTTATTAATGGTCTTGTTCTTCTCCGTAAGTGTGACTCAGATCATTTTTTTCTGACATCATCACTGTGGACCATCATCTGCCCTATCACTCCTCAAGAAACGCAGTCGTGTTCTCTCCGAACTGCATGCATTTGTTGATGTGTTGATAAAAAAAAGCACGCCCGCCTTCTTCACACGTATTGCGCAAGAGAAAAATAAACTTGTTAATTACACGGCAATTCTTTGACATGTCACACTTTGTGAGTATGAGTAAAATATGCACTCATCCACTTTCACCATTTTTCAATTCAAGAATATTATCAATCGGTTGAACTTAAATTTCTTCACTTACCACGTCTCATTTTCAGTTATTTTATCATAAAAAATCTTGGATATAAAAGCAAATATTTTTTCGTTCATCGTTTCGAGTTCTTCATTTTCTATAACCAATGTTGGACTACAATAATATTCAATATGCCAAAATAGCTTAATATTTATTTCAATAGTATCGTTTCTGTCGTTTTGCTTTTGTTTTTTTTTATTTTCTACGTTCAACAAGATTTCAGCTGATACATCACGTACTCCATACTCAATTATACTTTAAGTTGCGTTTAGAATTTACGATGAAAATACGAACGATATTGTAGGTCGAGAGTGAGGACAGATCTATTGTGACTGGAGCAGCCGAAAGAGACTGTAACACGAAAGAGCCAGTCACCAGATCCAATTCCCGGTTGCATATCTCATTCTATCATTTTTCATCTCAACCAGATCTGACAAGATAATATTTACATGAACATTATGATCACATTGTGTTGGCAGTGTTTCATCAAGAGTATATATATATATAATTGCCTCTCGATTTGGATATTATAAGTGCAGTTCTGTTCCAAAATGATTTATGGTATCAATGTCTTCCATTAATCGAGGTTCTTGCACTAGTTTCTCTATGTATAAAAACAAAACGAATGATTGAAGAGAAAAAAAGGTTACTTTGACTTCGAACGATATTATTTGGATGGACAATCACAATTGCTGTTTCATTAAAACGATTCGATCGAATTGTGAATTGTCCACATTGACCAAATGTACATTATGCACATACTGTTCAATGGATCGATCAATACGAAATATAAATGAAATTTTATTTATATTTCATATTAATCAAAAAAAAACAATACTTCATTCATCTCTCATTTACATTGATTTGATCGAATATAAATTCGATGATATTAGATTATTATTTAATAATATCCATAAAACAATATCGCTATAAAACACTTTTATTTCATAGCGAAACTGAAAGAAGATCTAGCTAAGCGATACATTGAACATTCGGAACAAATTATTGATATGAGATGCTTCTTTTAAATGAAATCAAATTTAATAATTCTTTCTTATTTTTATTTTACATGATCTAAACCAGTTACTTGTTCAAATTCTAAAACTATTTGTTTAACTTTGATTTATTTCTTGTTCTATTTTTCTACTTGGATTAACAAAATGAAATGTTCCAGATATAATACATTCAACAGCAAGACATTGTCGATTTTGACCAGAATTGTATTAAATGAAAACGAATTATTTGTTCAAATATCCATTGTAAAATCATTTATATTATCTTCTTTTCAAAATCACTAAATTTATTACGAGAGGACACTGTTCAAAGGTAGAGTTTTAAGATGAGAAAAATCAAATGTCAATGTTAAACAACACAACAGATATGCTGAATTCTATGTTTCCTAAGCCATAGAGTTTTCGCAATAATACTTTTACTCCGTTACTCTGCAACAGTGTCAGCAGTTGTTCATTTTAAAATGCTATATCATAAGTGCAGCATAAGGAAATGTTGATTTCTATTGCTCTGAACTAGAGCTATTTGTCTATCCTTTGTTTTGTTAAATTGAAAAAAATTATTTACTGTTTTATCTGAAATTTTATTATTATTCAATATTGTCCTTCGTTTCTTTGTTCGTGTCTCAAAAATTGAACTTGCATAAATAGATCATTCACTAACAAAACAGAAAGAAAATGCTGCACAAAATTGACGTCAAAACTGCTTTCAACATAGATAAGTATATCTACAGCCACAATAGCTTGCATGACGAACGAAAAAAAAAAACATATTTTTTCTTCTTTTTTTCGTCATACATCGATAGAATAATGCATTTTATTCTCTTATGATAATTTGTTTTTTGCTTAATACATACAGGTGTGCCAAGGTAAGTAATGACGATGACTATATAGAAGCAACTTACGATTCTCTTTCATTATTATGCAAAAATGAGAATTGTGATATACCTTAACAGTAAACATAAAGCCTGTAAAACAATTATGTCTACACCTTTCTCTACGCAGAGAAAAAAAAAGCATGTGTAAAAAGATAAATTCTTTCTCTACCGTTTATTTTTGTCTCTGCAGTGTATTTACGATTCTTCAGCATGCACGCATACAATAGTTATGGTCGATTGATCTTCATCAATAAACAAAAAGAGAGAGATAAATATAATATAAAAGCTTTTTTTCTTTAATCTATCAATACATATTTGAAGGTAAGAGAAAGCCTGTATAATCATTTGATTTCATACTTTTTACTTTAGCAACTGCTCGCATTCATTCAACAGTTATTCAATATTGTTGTTGAAAGATGACTCAAACAATCAAGGTTGTTTGGGTCCTGCTCTTTACTTTCTCAATGGTAACAATAAGAATAACATGGGGAATGATGAAAAAGTTAGAAGACAGCTTCAATGATATGAAGCGTACGTTCATTCTTCGTGGACTGTTAGAAAAGTTAAACATAAAGCATCTGCTTCGTTCATTTTCAACGTCAATAACTAGGCTGATATATTTGAAATCTAAAGAATGATAATAGACAGCATACATCAACTGAATGTTAAAGCTAAACATCGTGCTCATATACCATGTACTTTTTTATCATATCTGACATTTTCTATCAATATTTCAAAGTGATCGAAAGCTTGAATTGAGCTATTGTTGATAGTGTTCTGTTTCTTTCAACTATTCAACCAGATTGTTCGCCCTAGACCTTCGTGCAAACTTAGACAAATATTTGAATAAAAGCTTATTGTAAATCATGCCTATTCTACGAACAATCCAATTTGATCAAAACATTTGATTTGGATTCCAAATGAGAATAATATATGCATCTAACCTTAATATGAATTGTACATCTAGATGATGGTTGCTGCTCTTGTTAAACGAGTTGCACTTTTAGTTGATACGAAGTGAATACTTGGATGGAATATTGCTGTGAATGATCCACTTGTTGAATGATTATCTTGTATTTTGTGTATTATGAGCTTCTGTGATTTATGTACCAAATACTTGAATGGATTTTTGATGTGATCGGATCATTTGTTGTGCCATCATCAAATGTATTCTTCATTATAAATCTTCTATTTGAAAGAAGGGAAGTATATCAATAGAAATGTGGTATGATTCCTTCATTTTTTGTCTGATCTGTGCTTATGATATCATATCTAATCGTTGACTAAAATGAATCTGTTATATGAATGAAACTTTGCTTAAAATGATACATATGCCATACTACCGTCAGGAATATCGCGCATTACACATATCTATTTGGAAGTAGAGAGTATATTTGCATAATACATTTGTAGAAGAAGTTCATCTGTGACGTAATTTTGAATGTATAATTGATTTCTAGGTGCAGTATAAACTAAATAAATTACTTGAATATAATTTTCTTGCAATTAATTAGTCCGCCTTCCGAGATACTATCTAACATAACTCTAGTTTCGAATGGCTAATGTTTAGCAAATATGATAGTTGAACAATAGAAAATCCAAATATCAATCATGCATCTATCTAGTGATCTGCTGATAAGTCATAGGTCATCTAGGCGTTTTGTTCAATGTCTAATATTTGAATAAAAACTTTGTTTAAATTCAGTTACTCAATTGCTGCTTAGTCTTCTTGTTAAATGTTTAGATGTTGTTCAAATTGAACAACATATTTGAATGTCAGCTTGCTACGAAAGATTCATTTGTTTGACCATATTTCACCTTGTTAGAAGCTAACAGCTGTCTTTGATAAGAGCGAGGTATTTATATAGAGGCTTTGTTGTTTGTACTATTCAATACTCAACAATCTTCGTTCATTCTGACTCTCATATCTTTATGGTCACATGTCGTTATGATACATGGAAACAATCATAATATAGAGTTTCAGAAAGTACTTAGTTAACGTGTTCTTTGCCAATAATAACCTGATCGTGCGCAAGGCTGTAATATTAGAACAGAAGTAGAATTGCAGCTAATCATCATCCGTGTATTTATGTCCTCTGTCAATTACTGCAGATGTGGGATTGCCTATAAGAAAGAAAATCGAACAGACGCTTCTTGTTTTAAAGTATCCATATATGATGTGATTTTTGACCACGTGTAAAACGCAGAATGTTGAGTATAGTACGAAAAAGTTAAATGAATTCATCGATTGTCAACATTGCTCATCTATCATCCAATCGCAACCTGATTCATCAGTGATCACTGTTGACCAAAGCCACTAATAATAATCGAATATAAGGCTGTTATAAACCGTTCGAAAGATTTATGATTACAAACCATCTCATGAATACTCTAAACTCGGATGAAAAGTTTGCGACAAATTTGAATAGAAGCTTGATAAAAATTATTCGTTGGTTTCAAAATCAGTGAACGTTTCATGAGTCCTCTAACTCTGATGTGAAGCCACCTAAATATCCGAATAACAAGTTAGTCAGTACTGTTCGTTTTTTCAATGCTTCATCAACATGCAATCAACCATCAAATACTTATACGTACCGAGCAAACTACTTGAATAGAAGCTTGCTCAACACTTTTCGTTTTTAATATATTCAGGAAACATCTGATGAACCTATAATTTCTAATTCGAAATGAGCATAATATCCGAGTAGAAGCTTTATCCGAATTATACATTGGTTTCATGATTAGTGAATTTCTGATGAACTTGAAACCCCTAATCAGTTTCGGAACAGAAATACGAATGAACAGTTCATGAGAACTATTCACTTGTTTCATTCTAGGTGAAAATCCCATGAATCCAGTAACTCTCATGTCAAGTGACCTAAATATTCAAATAGAAGGTTGTTCGACACTGTTTGTTTGTTTTGTGATTAATGAATATCGTTTGCACCCGCAATGTCTCATGCGAAGTGAGAGAATTTTCGAAGACATGGTTGGTAAGAACTATTCATTCTTTTCATGATCATTAAAAACCTTATAAAGATTCAACCTCTTCCATGCACTAGGCATACTATCAGAATAGTAGCTTGCTAAGAACTGTTCATTTCTTTCATGATCCAGAAAACTGTGTTGAATCCATAATTAGTCAGGTCAAAATATTAATCTATTCGAATCGCAGATTAATAACAAGTGTTGGTTTATTCCACGATCATTAAACATTTTATGAACCAGCAATCTTTGATATCGAACGAGCTAAGTATTGGAATAGAACGTTATTAGAAACTGTACGTTCGTTTCATGATTAGTCAACACCTGATGAACATTTCATCTCCGAAACAAAACGGCTAGATTATTCGCATACAAATTTGATAAGTACTGTTTGTTCCTTTCATGATCAGTGATCATATAATGAATCATCAACTTGTGATGTACAACATAATGATTATTCGAATAGAAGCTTGATAAAAACAATTCGCCTGTTTCATGATCAAAAAACTTTTGATGAACTTTCGAATTCTCACAGCTAGCGAGCACAACATCTTGATACAAAATTCATAAGAACTGTTTGTTCGTTCAATAATCACTGAACTTTCGCTTGACTTTCAATCTCTGATTCAAAAGAAGCAAATTATTCGGCTAGAATATTCGTAAGAAGTGCTCGTTCATTTCACGATCGGTGAGCATTTGATAACCCTTCATTCGTCATCTTAAGTGAGTCATATATTGAAATCGAAGGTTTGTTTGAGTGGTTTGTTTGTTCGATGATCAATAAAATTCTGATGAACCTTGAATCTTTGATGCAAAAGAACTGATTATTCGAATCGAAGGTTGTTAAGAACTGTTCTTCCGTTTCATTATGAGTGAACCTGCGAGAAACCTTCTATTTAACATACGAGGCGAGTGAAATACACTAATAGACAGTTCTTGAGAACTGTTCTTTCGTTTTAATGATCGTTGTGCATCTGATGAACGCTTAATCTGACATGTGAAACGAGCTACATACTTGAATATGCGACTCGTAGCAACTGTTCGTTCATTTTACGATCATTGAACTTCTGTTGAACTTTCCATTTCGTACGAGAACCGAGCATACTATTCGAACCGATACTTGATACTAACTGTTCGTTTGTTTTATAAATCGAAAAAAACGATCGAATTTTTCGAGCTCTCATGCAAAGTAAGCAAAATACGCGGACAGACGCTTACTAGACACTATTTATTCCTTTCGTGATCAGTATACTTTTGTTGAATCGCCAACTTCTGTTGCAAAGCGAACTGCATATTAAGATGGATTCTTGCTGAGAACTGTTCATTCGACTCATAACTGGTAAAACACTTTATGAGCCTGAAAACACTGATCCGTAGTGAACTGAATAATTAAATAGCAGCTTGGTTAGAACTATTCTTTCGTTTCATCATCGCTGGACCTTGGATGAACACCTAATCTCTGTCAAAAACCTAGCAAACTCTTTGAATAAGAGACTAATGAGAACTGTATGTGTGATTCATTATCAGTCAGTTTCTCGTGAAGCTTCATACTCTCATGTCAAGGCAACAACATACTCGAATACAAGGTTCAAAGAATTACTCGAACGTTTCATCACCAGTGAGCATGTGACGCACTTTGAATCTGTCGTATGAAGTGAAGAAGATGTGAATAGAAGATGGATAAGCAGTTTTCGTTAGTTTCATGAATGGTTAGTATCTCATAGACCTTCAATCTCTCATACGAAGTAAGCAAAATATGCGAATAGATGGTTTTTAGACACTATTCATTTCTTTTATTATCAGTGTATTTCTGTTGGCTCGCTAATCTCTGTTGCGAAACAAACTGCATATTCAGATAGGTTCTTTTTGAGAACTGTTCGTTCGATTCATAACCGATAAAACATTTTATGAGCTGGAAAACATTGATGTGTAGAGAGCTGAATAGTCAAAGATGAAGTTATTGAGAACTGTTCCTTTGTTTTGCCATCGCTGAATCCATGATAAACATCCAGTCTCTGTCAAAAAACTAGCTGATTCTAAGAATAGAAGATTACTGGGAATTGTATACGCGATTCATTATTAGCGAGCTTCTTGAAAAACTTCATGCTCTCATCTCATGGTAGCAAAATACTTGAATAGACGATTAAAAAAACTGTTCGTTCGACTCATAACTGATAAAACGCTCTATGGATCTGAAAACATGGATCTTTAAAGATCTGAATAATCAAATATGAAGTGATTGAGAACTGTACATGTGATTCATAACCAATGAAGCACTTTATGAACATCAAAACATTGATATATAGTGAGCTCAATAGTCAAATAGAAGGTTCTTGAGGACTATTCGTTCGATTCATAGCCAGTGAAACACTTTATAAACATCAAAACATTGATGTATAGCGAACTGAATAGTCACATAAAAGTTTGCTAAAAACTGTTCGTTTGCTTCATAATTAATGAAAGACTTTATGAACCTCAAAACACCGAGTCGTAGAGAGCTGAGTATTCAAACCGAAAGTTGATCGACACAGTTCCTTCAATTCATAACCAGTAAAACATTTTATGAGCCTGTAAACACTGATCCGTAGTGATGTGAGTAATCAAATAGAAGATTCTTATGAACTGTTCGTTCAGCCCATGATCCGTAGAAAATGTTATGCCTTTCAAAATACTGATTTGTAGAGAGCTGAATAATCAATTAGAAAGTTAATGAGACGTGTTCATTCGATTCATAGACACCTAAGCACTTTATAAGTCTCCAACGCTGATGCGTAGCGAGCTGAATAGTCAAACAGAAGATTGATCGAAACTGTTCCTTAGATTCAACACCAGTGAAATACTTTATGAACCTGAAAACATTGATTCGTTGAAAGCTGAATAGTCAAATAGAATATTCCTGAGAATTGTTCGTTTGATTCATAGCCAATGAAACATTTTATAAGCTTCAAAACACTGATATATAGAGAGCTCAGTATTCAAACAGAAGGTTCATGAGTATTGTTCCTTCTATTCATAACCAGTAAAACTCTTAATGAGATTGAAAATACTGATGCGTAGAGAGCTGAATAGTCAAACGGAAGGTTATTCAGAACTGTACTTTCGGTTCATAACCCGTAAAGCATTTTATGATCCTGAAAACACTTATCCTTACGGAGGGAAATAGTAAAATAGAGTGTTCCTGAGAACTATTCGTTTATTTCATCATTGTTCAGCCTGAGATTAACTTTTAGTTTCTGATGTAAAACGAACTAAATATACTAACAGAAGATTGGTAAAAACTGTTCCTCCGTTTTATGATAAGTGAACATACGAAAGGCTTTCTATTGAACATATGAGGCGAGCGAAATACTCAAATAGGCGTTTGTTGAAAACTGTTTTATCGCTTAATGATCGATATGCATCTCATGAACGCTCAATCTAATATATAAAACGACTTGAGTATTCGAACAAGCGGCTCGTGAGAAGTTTTCATTCCTATTGTATTTAGTAGAAATCCGATGAAGAGCTAATCTATAATGCGAAGCGAGAAAAGCATTCGAATAAAACGTTATTAAGCATTGGTTTTATTTTCCATGATCAATGAACTACTGATGAAACTCTAATTTTTCATTGAGAGAGAGCAGAAATATTCGAATACAAGATTGCTGATAAGTATTCCTTCGTTTCATAGCCAATCACCGGCTTATGAAACTCTAGTCTCTCAGGATTAACGAGCAAAGTATTCGAACTGAAGGTTCCTGACAAATGTTCGTTTATTTCTTGATGTGTAAACTGTGTTGAAATTTCAATCTCTCATGCGAACTGTGCAGAATATTCAAATAAACATTTCCTACGAACTCTTCGTTCGTTTCGTAAGCATCGGAGAATTGATGAACCCACAATATTAGATTATAGGAGAATACAGTATTGGAATAATAGATTGCTGAGAAACATTTCTTTGTTCCGTGATCAATGAGCTTCTCATAAGTATCCAGTCACTGATATAAAACGAGTTGATTACTTGAACAGAATGTTGGTAAGATCTGTTCATTCGTTTCATAATCAGTGAACATCTGTTGAACACTACGGTTATTATGTGAAGCGAGAACATTATGGAAATAAACGGCTTGTAAGACCAGTTCGTTTGTTGCACGATGGGTGAATATCTGATTAACATGCAGTCTCTCATGCGAAACATACCTATAGTTTTCGGATGGAAGCATCATAAGAACTGTTTATTTATTTTATGATCAATATTCATTTTGTGAATTTTTTAGCTTTTCATTGAAAGACATGATATCGTTGAATCAAAGTTTTGTTGAGTATATTCTATTTCGCTATGAACCTCGACCATGTTGGACGCTGCATATCTGTGTATCAGAAATACAACTATAGACGAACAGAGTAGTGTTAAAAAACAGTAAGTTAAATAGTTATCCGTAAATGGATAACAAAAAATCGTTTAGAGAGAGTTGATTGACGTTTTACTCTGAAATAATTCAATTTTTTTTCTCGTACAGATTGACGAAACGTCGCATCAACATGGAAATCGATTAAAATAATCAAGGCTTCGATTGATGAAATATTTTCTTCTATGAATTATTTTATATAGCTTTACTGACATTGTTTTTCAACCATTATTTGATGCAAAGATTCATATTATATCTATTGCATTTATTTAAATATATGTTAAATTAGAATTCTAGCTGAAAGAAGTCTTGACAATCATTATGATGTCGAAAAAAGGCAAAGTTTTCTTGTTGTTCTAAATGATGTGTTCGAATCAGTCTCAGTGTATCAAATACTGTTGTCTTTGCCGCTCGAAGCATTTTGATGTGTTTTATTGACTATAAATCGTATGGATTTACCTTGAATTTATACAATCCTCTGTTAGAATCGCCAACACACTAGTGTTGTTCGTCTGAGCAGCTACGGATGTCCTTAAATTACTAAGAAATGATCGATTAATTGCAATACATCGAAATGATAATTACGAGCTGCAACGGGATAAATCACCTTTTTTTTTCGATAACTCTAACAATTTTAGTGATGAATAGAAACTTAATATTTGATTTTATCCGAAAGTTTTACAATTTTTTGTGCATAACATTAACTTTTCCTACCATTATTGTATTCAAAAGGTCTCATTTCTGAAATGAATTAACGAATATTTTTATTCAAAAATAGTGTTTAAATTATTCTACATGAACAAAATAAATAATTAAAAGAAAAATAGAAATCTTGTATGTAATTCTTTACAATTCAAATAGAGCACACTTAATAAAAATACAACACAATAAAACATTCTTATACAGATATGAATATTCTAAATTGAGATTTTTATGCAAGCATTCTTGTATATTTGGTTCTGTTCATAAACTAAAAATCTAAAAGAGAAAAAAAAGCAATGAATATCTTGAAGACAAATCAGAACTACAGACGATGGTGACAATAGAAAATGTCATCGCATGGAAGGAAATGTAACTTTTCAATTTTACGTTAATCGGAGATAGAAGAACTCATCCTAAAAAAATGGTTTTAGGAGTGCAAAGAAATTCTATTTGAAAAAAATCTTGAGTCTGAAAATGTATCTAAATTAAACTACCTATGAAAAAAATCTTTTCACAAAAAGAAATATGAATATGAGGTTCCGTTTAATTGATTTCTAAAACCATCGAATCTCGTTCATGTTACATTAGTGACATTCATGCTTAAACTAAATAACCCTTTTGGTTTCCAATATATATACATATATTACAAAACTATTTTAATTTACATATAAAATCATCAATTTTACAAATCTTGAAATATTTTTCTAATTAATTGACAATTTGCAATTTATAACTGGAATCAGCGATTATGAAGTTTCTTCTTGTCCACATACAACAAAAAATGGATTGTTTTATCTAATCATTTCTTTTTTTTTTTATTTTAGTTACCTATAATTGTACCTCCTTCAGATTCTGATTCATCATTGCTACCTAATAAGAGATCATCATTGATGTTCTAGACCTTCTTGTTCAGCGATTAATGGAGACATTGTACGTTCTTTTTCAGTTTCTGATACCTCAGTTAACGATTCTTCTTTATCAAATGCATTCAATATTTGTTATAAATAAAGAAAAAACAAGAACAGTATATAAATATTAACTATAATCAAAACTTATTCGATTCATTAAATCCATAATTTCATGATGAGTTCTGAAGTGAAGTTCTTCATCATCATCATCTTCTGATGTCAAATTTTGTTGACTAAGATGAAAATGTAATGCTATTGATAATTGATAGAGATGTCGATTAATAGTCATTGCTTCATCTCAAATATCTTCTTCATCATCAGAATCACTATAAAATTCTGCCAACGAATGTTTATTAAACATTTTATTTTGACGAAACTGACAAACAATATCGACAGCAACATAAAATTTAAAATACATGATTTTTAAAACACCAAATTAATAAAGGAAAATAAATCAAAAATTTAAAAATAAATGTTCTTTTAAATCACTTGATTATGAAAATTGAAGTAATGAATATGAAGAAGATAACAAATCAGAAGAAAATGAATTTTGGATTTCAGCACTTTTATTGTTGATGAACATGAAAATGAAAAAAAGTCATCCAAAAATTAAACAAAAACACTCGAAAGAGTATTCAACGTCAAATAAGTGAAAGTCAAAAAGATTCAGATGACAGTGCCTCTGAATTTGAGAATTCATTGATCGAAACAGGACTACAACGAGAGAGGAAAATGGAAGAATCAAACTTTCCGTATCTGTTTCGAATATTTGAATGAAGTACGGATTAAGATAGGTATGGATCGGGATCCAAGTGTATTTTCTAGCTTCAACTGTTATTCAATCAGCATTAATTTCTAGTGCAGGATTATGATGAGCAATGAAAGATTGTGTATTGGTAAGATAATTTTTACTTTCAATAAATAATGAGAATGTCTATTTCATTTTCTGACTGATTGATATCATGTTGTAGTTTAATCATTCTAGGATAGTTTGATGGTCATATTTTACATAAGAAGGTCAATCATTTTGTTCATAATATCTGACTTGTCAAATTTATTCATGATGCTTTCCTCATGTTTGTCATCAAGAATTGCATCGTAGATATCGTCGAGAAAATTGTATATTTTAGCTATTAATAAATGATTGCCTGAAATAAATTTTAACCTAATTGTGTGTCTGGATGTGACAGGAGACGAGTCGAACAGGATACCTTCTAGGGTTAGTGAAAGTCGATATGTTGATGATTTTTCTATTTTTAATATTTCGTTTTGAACATGTCCATCTAAGGAGAAAAAAAACATCCTGATACAAACTTTATTGCGACGATCTTAAAAATGAATCATAATTATCTTTTCATATAGACACTTTTCATAAGTGTGTGCGTCATCAATTCTTTATTTTAAAAGCATCAACATCAGTATATGTTACGCCTGATTAAATCTTATATTTTATACGGTTCTATAGCAGAAAGTTAGTAGTTCAGGAGCAAGTATTCAATAATATGGAGACAGTAGAAGTGTAGTAGTTGCTCACTACAAAATCTAATTTTCGATCATTATTGAAATCACCTGTTGTCACGCAATATGGGACGAAACCCGCAGAATATCGCAAATAAGTTTGAAAGCTGCCGTCTCCATTTCCAAGCAACACGCTAACACTAGAACCTATGGCGCTAGGGGCTGCAAGGTCCATGTTTCCATCATTGTCAAAATCATCCGATGTGACAGAGTATGGATACAAGCCGACTGCATACTGTCCCTGAGTATAAAAATTTCCATTCCCATACCCAAGTAGTATCCTAATGCTGCTATTGTCGTTGTTAATTACTGCGAGGTCCAATTTACCGTCGTTGTTGAAATCATTTGATGTCAAAAACTGCGGCCTCCAATCCGTCGAATAATTCCTATGAACAGTAAAGGTGCCGTTTCCATGCCCAAGTAAAACACTAATGCTCTTATTCGATGCGCTAGTTGCTACAAGGTCTAGTTTACCATCATTGTTAAAATCCCCCATAGTCATAGACTCTGGAAAGGAACCGACGGAATACTGCGCATACCTAGCAAAGTTTCCATTGCCATCTCCGAGTAGCACGGTGACGCTGCCCTGCGCATTGTTGACCGTTGCAAGATCCAGCTTTCCATCATTGTTAAAATCACCCGATGTTACAACTTCAGGTCCCGAACCGACTGCATACTGAACATGACTATTAAAGCTTGCATCTCCATATCCAAGTAGCACGCTGACAGTATTATTTAACACGTTAGCCACTGCAAGATCTATACTACCATCATTGTTAAAATCACCCGACGTCACAGAGAATGGGTACCAACCGACTGCATATTGTACGTGAGTACGAAACACCCCGTTTCCATATCCAAGTAGTACACTAACGGTATCATTAATGTTGTTGGCCGTTACAATATCCTTGTTACCATCATTGTTCAAATCAATCGCTATTACAGAAGACTGCCATTGTCCAGTTCCAAACTGTTTCGGAACTCCATAAGCAATGCTGCAAATAGACCCTGAATCGAGAAAAAAAATTCAGAAACATAATCGATAGCTGAGAAATTCATTCTTCCCTATTACACTTGTCATCCTTAACATGGTCTAATGGTGTGTGAGTTGCAATAGAATTTAACTATGATTGACGCAAGATAAGTCGCTCACATCTGTTTCACGTTCTTCGCCCTATCTCTTAAATCATCTTGAAAAATTACTTCTTTTTTTATTTTTGGACTTATCTCTAAGCCACAAATGTCCCATCCTGTTATGCTCTCAATGTCAGGAAAAATGTCTGATGATGTCAATTTTTTCATTCACATTCCTGAAAAGGCGTGATATTTGGCATTTTCTACTAATGAAAAATATTTATCAGTTTTGCAAAACACTGAATGATAGGTTGCCTAACGCTGGAAATACTCTTAGTCTGTGCTTCTTCCTGAAGAATGCAAGACTGATAATTTGTAAACGCACGATTAAGTGCACGCAGTTTGACTGATATGATGATTTGAAGAAAAATATTAGTTCAAAGATAATTTGTCGAGTTGGATAATTATTCTCTAATAAATTAGTTATTCGACAAAAAAATTCGGTAATGAATGACCTGTAAGTTCTATCAATTATCTGTCGAACAAAGATTTCGAGTTCCGAATAGCGGATAGAATTAGTAGAAAAATCTGGTCTCATTATAATGGCTGTTGCGGTATGTCAACTTCCGTGAGTGTGAACCTGGCACGAAATAACATTTTTTTTTCTCTGACATGTTGTACATGTGGTGATATTTAGCTTTTCAATATATTAATATGCTTCGATGACAGGAACTTTGGTTAAATAAAAGAACTACTAGAGCAACTATTGGATACTATATCTCTAACAAGAGACCAAGTCAATAATACTCCATCGTGTGTAATGCCGCTATGAATACATTTACTTCACAATTATCTAGGATATTTTGATCGTGACACTATTTTCTTTCCCAACAGGCATACCTTTGGCTGTCATTCCAGTTGAGGTAGTTGATAATAACGACGATGATTCTGTTGATGCTGCTGCTGTTGTTGTTGTTGATTGTGTCGTTGTTAATGATGTTTCTGTTGCTGTCAATGATGATGTTGTTGTTGTTGTTGCTGCTGCTGCTTCTATTGATGGTGTTGTTGATGATGTTATTGTTGTTGTAGTTGATTCTGTTGATATTGTTGTTGATGGTGTCATTGTTGAGGATGTTTCTGTTGCTGTTGATGATGATGTTGTTGTTATTGTTGATTCTGTTGATGTTGTTGTTGGTGATGATATTGTAGCGCTAGATGGTGTTGTCGTTTTGAATGTTGTTGTTGTCATCCTAGGTGCCGTTGTGATAGCTCTAGATGTTGTTGTCGTTTTGGATGTTGTTGTTCTAGGTACCGTTGTCGTCGTTCTAAGAGTTGATGTTGTCGCTTTGGCTGTTGTTGTTTTTGTCGTAGCTCTAGATGTTGTTGTCGTTCTAGGTACCGTTGTCGTAGCTCTAGATGGTGTTGTCGTTCTGAGTGGTGTTGTCGTTCTAGGTACCGTTGTCGTCGTTCTGAGAGTTGTTGTTGTTTTTGTCGTAGCTCTAGTTGTTGTTGCTTTTGTCGTAGATCTAGTTGTTGTTGCCGTTCTGAGTGTCGTTGTCATTTTCAGCGTTGTTGATGCTGCGACTGTGCTGAGAATTTCTGAAGAAGAGGCTGAATTTTTGTATACTGAGGAATTTAAACTCAGCAGTGAGTTATAAAGTGTCAACATTTTATTGTGAAGAATTGTGTAATAATCTCGATGAGACATAAAATAACAGAGTTCACCCGTGTTCTATGGTATGTTCGAATTGAAAAAAACCGATGACTTTTAGAAAACAACACGTGTGAACGTTCTTGAAGTAGAAATGTTACTTTTTCATAATGCGCCAAGGATAAACATTGTGTTTTGGCATTCGCAAAGGTACGAAAATCTCAGAATTCATTATATTTGAGTACTCTTTTGAACAACGAACTGTCCATAACTGCAATTATTTTATCCTGATTGCTACCTTTTCACATCCTACTCTAGATAGTTTTCCCTGGCTAAACAAGTATTGACTAGAGAAAATATCAAATGTATGACCAAGACAGAGAACATTTGTACCATGTCTGAACGTATTTCTGAAATGTAATATATCATTAAGTATTTGACTATTATTCTAGCTCATCGATGCGATATAAATGTGGGTTTTTCTTTCCATAATAGGAATGTTTTCTCTAAGCTGTAGTCCATACGATGAGTACGGTATAAGAAATTCTGCCGCATGTAAATACATTTTTCTTTCATTAGAAATCCATCAACGTATCTCTACAGCACGCTAGGAGAAAGAATTTCAAATTGAAGAAAATTTTATTCTTTTTAGTATTGTACATAAGTATGAATAGTGAAGTTTCCAGTGTCTATATTTTGATCTATGCCTGAAATCATTGATAAATAGCAATGATTTTTATATGATTATAAGAATGGCACTGGCAGTGTTCTTTCAATAGAAAATTTAACTAATAAAAATCGAGTATTAATTAAATGAACAATATTTGAAAAAAAATTCGTAGACTAATTATTCTATTATTCTGATGAAAAACTATTTTCATTTGGAGTTCATAGTATTTCACTGTTTGTTAGGAGATTATGGGCTCGAATCTATGCTTCCACCATGTCTTGCACTGATGTTTGAATAAAGTGAATTATCACAAGACTGCATTTTAATTAGTGCTTACTTTTCTTTTCGAATAATCAAAATCCAGAGATATTGTAATAGCACAGGATCTTTATAGAATATTTGAAAAATCGGTATGACAGTTTGCATTAGTGCTTCTTCTAAAATATACTATGCAACTAGGTAGAATTGATAAGTGACTTCAAGATTCTTAATTGGTTGGAGACTTTCAGTTAATAGAAAAACAACGCTTTCAGAACTAAACTTCGTGATCAATATTAGAAGCTTAATTGTTAGCATTTCAGATGGTGACGCATGTACGAGAAATGTGAAAAACAGAAAAAGAAACTATGCTCTTCTTCTTTTTTTTGAAAAAATTTTGTCGGGATTTACTAGTCTCAGTTCTGTGAGTTGGTTCAAACAAACACTCTTCAATTTTGTTTTCAATAAAACTCCAATGAGCAAATGTTCAATGAACAAGAGATTTCTTCAAATAGAATGAGAAACGTTGGAAACAAGACAAATTCATGATAGTCATACAGCTTACCTTGTTTGATCAAAAGCAAAACTGCAATAGATAACACACTGAGTAGATGCATTAGTACAGTGTCACTGTCAATCGTTGGTTTTGAAAAGGAACATATTTTGACGTTAAAACACGCATTTATATACATAGTTACTGTAGTCGTGTATTTGAAAATGAAAGAAGGAAGTATAATATTTACTTTCTTCAAGCACAATGAATAATCTTTCCAAAAAAATATTGCTTGTTTTCTCTCGTCATCATTTCATCGAAGTGGTATGAATGATTTTTCAAGATTACTTCAAGCATCTGACCTCATGCTTTTGCTACTGATGATATCGACAACAACTATGTTAAACTTCTATGATTATATTCAATATTCATTTCAGGTAAAGTATTCTGTTTATTTTGCGCAAATACATGCCACTATTCAAAACCATGTAAACGATGATGCCAGTATTGCTATTAAGGACGGGGTACAGAATTAAATCAACAGCACTTTCATTTTCAGACTTCGAACATAGTTCCTAATTTGACAATATTCAAAGTTTCTTCTAGTTAAAAGTCCAAAACTGCGTCAATCATTAACATTAAGAATGGGTGACGCTTCTCATTAACTTCAGTACATAATCGATGGTACATGCTTTGTTGACAGTTGATTTTCGAAAACTATATTATCCGATTGTACACACAGAAGGGATCAACTGCAATTCACATAATTGAAAAAAGTAAAGTGCAAGAAACACATTTCTTTTCTGTTATCAAACACTGTTTTGATTATCACATGATCGGTTCGTTTCTCGTTCGATATAGTCATACTTCTGTATTCTTCATTCTTGCTGAAGAACTAGTATAGACGTCACGCAAATTTGATATACACCATAAATTTATTAATAGGAAGTGAAGTAAGCATAAAGCTCTCTGTAGCATGACGCAATATGATCTTCAAATGATGATCTTCGATCCAAAAAATGATCAATAAATGAAGTCTAGTCAACTGTCGCATGTTAAAAACTGATAGATATGCTCGTATCCGATTTTTCATCTCGAAACTAAATGAGAAATAAATTAATAGAATATTTTCAGATGGAACAATCCCATGAAAACGAATGAAGTCATTTTGTCATATGAAAATGAAATCTAATGTGTACTGATCGCAAATTTTTGGGCAATTATATAGAGATATCAACGAAGTCAATAAAATGAAAAAAAAAGATTGTTTGTGTATCAAGATGATCGCAGATCCGATGTACGACTTCGAGCGATAATGTGAGAAGAGAGTGTGTGGGTGTGAATTTAAAAAGATCTATTTCCATACGCATACTCACAGGTCTTGTAAGGCTACAATGTACGAATATGGGGCTAAAAATATATGTGTGTCTACAAATGACTTTTATCTTAGGAATATCTTTCTACCTAAGTTAACATCAGAAAAAATACATTGAAACATTTTAACTCGTGGATGCTTTCTCCTGATATCGATTTATTTGGCAATGTCGATAGAGAAACAGTTAATGGATGACTTTCATGATTTAGATGATTTTTCTGTTATTTTGAATAATTTTTATACAGAGAAAGTCATCGCAAAGAACTGTAAGCCATTCGTAAATCAGATCATTTGTTACTTCGGTTTTTCTTTATTTTAATTATCTTTTTCTCTTTTGAGCAAGATTCTGTCTTAAATTTCGATCAGAAGATAATTTATGTAGTGTAAAGGAAAAACTCAAATCGGGATAGTGCACCTGAAAATAGAATACAGTTACCAGTCCTAGTAACAATTGATGATCATTTCTATCTATTTATTTTCATATCTAATTAAATGTTTTCAAATCAACTACTTCAATAAGTAACTAAGTGATGATAACATAATTAACTGTCATTTGTATTAATCATATTCAACCTTGTCTTAGCTTTTGTTTGAATAAATCTAATCGTTTTAATTACTATTAACAAACATTGCGTTCCAAAAGATCTTAGTAATGAAAGAAAAATATTTGCATATAATTGTCAGATAACAACTGCTAAATATGACAATATAGTTCTCAAGTCATTTTGGACGATGGTTGGCGATATAGGATTTTCAATCATATTTAACTTCATTTGATATATTTTATACATTTATAATCTCGATTTGATCATTGGCAAACATAAAAATTAAAGTATCAAGAAAATTCAAATGATAAATAGGGAACAATAATTAGTTATATTCGGTAAGTTGATAGATGTCGTAGTGAAATACTTTACAATTGCGCCTGTTTAAGAAATTATTTATTAGTAAGTTCACGAATACAATGTCAATATGAATTATTCTTATTTCTTATATTCAATTATTGATCAATTAAAATCAAAAACTAATCAGAAACGAAATAAATTACCATGTACCTAATGATGATGTTCTTATCAAGTTATTCTCTCGTTTTATTTCTTTTACTGCTGAATAAAAATGTATACACAACATACTTCATTTTTCTTTCGTTCTCTTTTCTTTTTTTTTACCCCTTGCTTATGCATCAGAACATTGAATAGAAGGTGCAATATATCCCTTAAGGGGAAAAAAAACGAAAAAGAAAAAAAAAGTATTTCAATGTCTCTTTATGTGTGATTCATTTTGTTTCTTGAGTAATGAAAGAGATAAATAAAAGCGAGCATAACTCATTCTTTTACATCATAAATAAAATAGTTACTCAAAGTCGTGACCGATATTTATCATGGGTAACAAATCGACATCACTACTATGTACTCGTCGCCAACGGAAAACAAAGATCAGTGAGTTATTTTGAAGTATTGACCGTTATCTGAGAATGTGGAATACGAAAGTAAAATATAATCATAATTCATAATTCAAAACAATCTAAGAGGAAACCAACAAACTGAGAAATTTCCTAGAGCTTGTGTAACAAGAACAGATAGAATTTTCCTGTTTTTTTTTATTTCTTTTGTCCTCAAAGTTTGAGCAACATTTCACTCTTTCCCATAATTTAAATTTGTGTCAGATCATTATTTCTGATAAGATCAGAATATGAGTTTTTCAACAAGTGTACTTTTACTCTTTTACAATATTATCTATAGAATGAGCTCCTTTTTTCATGTTTTATAATAAACTTGGGTCATACAAGAAACTATTACTCCTGATAGATATTCATTCTCGTAAACAATTTAAACAAGCACATAATTCAAACACTTCGGTTTGCTATTTATATATTGATTTTGCAAAGCATTTTTTTTCTACATCTTGATTGGTTTATGGATTGAATAATAGTGTGTGTGAATGTGTCAGGAATTGGATTTGAAGTACTTTATTTTTTCATAAATGAGTAGAAGGAGAGAGAAAGTGGAGAGTGATGCTCATAAAGTAACCATCTACAACAGAGTGTACGTGCTGGCAGGTCATACGATTAGGGGGGGGGGGGGGGGAAGAGAGGGAATTTCCCCCTCCTAAAATTTTGGGAGAAAGTCTTCTTGGAAAAATTTATCGTTTTTCTCTTCGGAAAAATATTTTCGTTTTCTCCCAGCAGATTCTCTTCGGGAAAAAAAATTCCTCCCCCCCCTCCCCTTGGTCAAAAACAAACGACATCTCTGCGTGCTGGTGATCCTGTCATCAATGTCCTTTACTAGCATGAATATTTCCATGTCGATTGGTCATCAAATTATTGTTTTTGTCTCTAGAGCATGAGCCAACAGTCATTGATAGTAGTGATGAAGAAGATATGAGACCTGTCAAAGAGAGTAAGACATGCTCTCCGCCTAGAGTCACTTTAAAAGCATCGTGGCCAGAACATCCGACACAAGATGCTTTGTCAGAATCGCCATTCGCAAACATTCCAACCGAGATTCGTATTCAAATCTTTCGATTACTATCCGTACCTGATCTGGTAAATGTGGCATTGGTCTGTCGAGCTTTTAAACTAACTGTTGATCATGATGAAATATGGCGATTGAAATGCCATAGTAAGTGACGAGTAATTTGTCTATTTCATTATTCTGAGTATGAACATAGCATCGCATAGATTATATTCAAAATCGTTCAAAGAAATCTACATGGACTGGATCTATGAAAAATATTTGCACAATCAAGAATTAATTAAGACTGAAAATGCTTGTGGATTTCTAAAATCGAATTACTCATCATCTTTCTATTTACTTGAATCAACAGAAAACATTCAATTACGATCTATTACTGGATTTGATGAACATCCGAATGTCTCAGAAGATACGTAAGCTTTATGAAAGATCAAATTATTAGGATAGAAATCATTTGATTCAATTTTTCACACTTAATAGGACTATTGAACTGTCAGTTGATATTGATAGAACAGCTCCTGAACTGATTTCTTTATTGGAAAAGGTATCTAACTTCGAAGTTGATTGGTGTCAACCAGCAATTGTCAAACAAATGATTATGAGATACTATCGATTCATGCAGTTAAAAGCATCATTTCCAGACAATATTTTTCTTGTACCAACATTGGACATTGAAATCGTCTGGCAAACACATTTATTGCGTCCACAAATATATCGAAAAGATTGTTTACGTTTGTTTCATCATGTGATTGAACATTCATTATTAATCGATAACATCGGACAATTCCTAAAAGAACAAGCTTTTCTAGAGACTTGCCAATTTTATGAAGAAAGATTTGGTGAACAATATTGTCCTTTATTAATTGGTACAGAGAAAGGAAAAGATACTTTGAGATATCATCGTTCTCTCTTTCGTTCATGTCTCACACCGAATTATTCTTATTGGGATCAAACATATTTTCAATTTGAATCAGAATCACCTAAGGATTATGAAAATCCGTTTTCATTTACTGAATCCGATGTTATTCTCGATAATAATTGGCTTGATTTGTGTAAAAAATTCATGCATAAAAGTGTTTCAAAAAAAGACTACAATCCTCCGTACAAAATTGATCTTGGATTTTCACCATTGCAACTATTAAAAAAATCCTACGAACGATTTTTATACATAGTAACTCAATATCCACCCGTCGATGGATATCAATTTGTGCATCCGACATATGCTGTAAGTAGTCAAAGATCAAGAATTTATCAACAATATTTCCTCTTTTTTTTGTAGATTGAAATCATTTGGCATGCTCATATGCAAGAACCCACAAAATATGCATTTGATTGTCTACGTCTAGTTGGATATGTTATTGATCATGCTCCAAGGATTTCGATTGAGACAGATCAAATCAAAGAATCATGTGAGAATGCAATCAATGTTTGGAGAAGAGAATTCGATAGAGACATGATCACAGATCATATCTACAAGACTGTCAATAATCATTACAATTAGAATTTTCTGATACATTTGACTAATAAATCAATTTATACTTTTTTTTACAATCTTGAGAACTCTAACATATATTTAAGAAAAACGAGAAATACTCTAGTAAATAGTATAGAAAATTTCATGTATAGAGCTATCAAGATAGATAGAAGTGTTGTGAAAATGATGAAAACAAGAAAAAGGATGGATGATGATTGATTTGCTTTCGATGAACGACAAACTTGAGGGTATACGTGTTCTTTTTATTTCCAACCGCACCTACACTAACCAGAATTTATCAATTTACTAGTGTGATTTATTTATATTTTGATCTATAGATGCATTTACAACTCGTTTACTCATACACTAATCTATAATTAATTGAAATTTTTTAGTATGATAAGATGTTTCAAGGATTCTTAGCTGTTAAATATCTATCAAATATGTATTTTTTTTCTCATACAATTCATACTGTGCGTTGAAAATGATTTTTTCATATCTGTTAGAATATCCATGAAGCTCTTGCACAAACTTGTCTTGTTAGTTTTGTTTTATGATTACACGCCAAAACATGTATTCTTTTATTTATTCTCTAGTTTTTTATTTATTTAGATGGCGTTATCGTGACACATATGTTCAGATAAGACAAGACTTAGAAAGAAATCAAATGAAAAATATCCATATGGAGAAAAGAAAAAAGTCTTTTAGTATCTTGTTGTAGTAATATTTAAACACTACAAGCTCAATGTCGAGAAAAATATTAGCGAAGATGAATGAATGAAAGAAGTACAATTAGACTTTGTTTTTGGCTTTTTCTGACCACCCCAAAAAAAAAATTCCACTACCTTGTATAATGGTTAAAGAGGTAGGCTTTTCGATATTTGCATACGATTTTGTCATTATTTTCATTAATTTATAAGGGACTATTTGAATAAGAGAAGTCTATGTTTTCGTGACTTTAGTCAAGACAAATACAGCAATTGCAGAATGCCTACCAAGCAGAATTCAGAATTTTGTGGACTTATATATTTTTTTAACGATTTGATTATAATATTCTTTTCTGGTCTGTTTAATTTCTTCTTAGAATTTTGTAGAATTCTGTAGAATAATGTGCCTTTAGTATGTCTATTGAAAGATTATATTGTCTTAGTGGTACCACAGCTCTGCTTTAAATTCTTCTGATATTTTTAATTGCTTCATAAGAGTTTTTCTCTTCTACTTGAGATATACCATTCTAGTATACCTCTTGAAAGCTTATATGCCAATAGTTGTAACAGCATTCTGTTTCAAATTCTCCTAATATTTTAAAATTCTTCAGAAGGATTTTTTTTTTCTATTGCAGATATGACATTGAATTCAAGTATGGCTATTGAAAATTGATATTCTGTTAGTAATAACAGAATTCTGTTTTAAAATTCTGCCAATGTTTTTAAAATCTTCATCAGAATTTTATTTTTCCCTTGGGCATATAACATTATAGTATGGCTATTCAAAGTTTATATTCTTTCGTGGTAATAGCATTCTGCTTAGAATTCTGTAGAATTGTGTCATCGAAGACAACATGTCCCATTCTGATTCATTTAAATTTTGCTTAGAGTTCTACAGAATTTTATACATTTTTATGTTATCAAACGCTATATATTCCATTCTGGTCTATTTCTATTCTAGTCAGAATTCTATAGAATACTTCATGACAGGTTAGTGTGGTACTTAGTAGTTTATTTGCTATTGGGAATTTAACTTGGTGAATTGATCTATTTTTTACCGATATTAGAATTCCTGTTTTACATTCTGCTAGGATTTTTTTAATTCTTTACTAGAAATTTTTTCCTGATCGATGTGTAGCCTCTGGTATGCTTATTGAAAGTTTGTATTCTGCTTATGATACCAGAATTCTGTTTAAATTCTGCTGGTATTTTTAAAATTTTTAGTAGAATTTCTTTTATTTTGAATGTATACGATTCTAGTTCGATTATTCAAAGTTTGCATTCTGTTAGGCGTAACAAAATTCTATTTTCAGTTCTACTGATAATTCTAAAATTGTTTAGTAGAACTTTTTATTAGTCGATATAGGATCTTCTAGTATGCCCTCTTGGATGTTTGTATTCTGTTAGTGGTATTAGAATTCTCTTGAAATTTCCTCGTGAATATATTCACTCCTCGTATGATTATTGAAAGTTTGTATTCTGTTACTGGTAGCAGAATTCTGTTTAAATTCTGCTTGTACTTTTAAATTCTTCACTAGAAGTTTATTGCTGATGGATATATACACTCCTGATATGCCTATTGAGTGTTTATATTTTGTTACTTGTAACAGAATTCTATTTAAATTCTGCTTGTATTTTTGTATTCTTCACGAGAAGTTTATTCCTGGTAAATATATTCACTCCTCGTATGACTATTGGAAGTTTGAATTCAGCTACTTGTAGCCGAATTCTGTTTAAATTCTGCTTGTATTTTGAAATTCTTTACTAGAAGCTTATTTCTCGAGGATATATATACTCCTCATAGGGTGACGGACATTTCGCACCAAGTCATTCCGAACTCCGGACATGTGTCCGGGTGTTCGAAAATGACTTTTTGCCGCAACAAATATTCGACGGCAGTTCGTAATCGTTTTTGAACAGGAGATCGTAATCGAAAACACAGTAAGATCGGAAAGCCGTTACTGGGAATTCGGAATGGAATGATCATTACTATTTGCGGAGTAATGTTTAAGAATCGGGATGAAAAAGATGGGAAGTTCGTGATCCAATTTTCCAGGAGATCGTAACTGAGTTATTATGATATTCGCAACGGTCATAAAGACTTTTCTTTCTTTTTTTTTTATAAAATCAAGAATAATTCATACAATATCTTCGTAATTATATAAACAACATCTACCTTTCTCTGTCTCTACACATAACGCTATGATAACTGTACAAGATGTTTATGACTTTTGTGCTTTAACCTATACATAATGTTGATAATTGAACGCACTAATCTCTGGGAAAATGAAGTACTATATAATTTAAAGTCTCTACGTTCAAAAATTATTGGCTAGACAAGTGAGGGTGCGAGGGCGTAGGTGAGGGTGTGAGGGTGACGTCTTCTATTTCCTGACCCTCAGTCACGCTCACACTCCACATCCTCACTCTCACTCTCACATTCTGATCCGTCGTTTGTGTAGTGTCTTAGAATAAACAATAGTAAATTATTTAACATATCTTAAAAAACAGCAAACATAAACAAATTTTCGAACGCCCTGTTTTTATTGTTACGATCATCCATCATTTTCCTGCCAAACTCCGGTCAAATTTCACGATTTGTTTCTCTGAAAGTCAATATTCGTTGTTCGTTACGATCTTCTGAACAACTTTCATCACGAACACCCTGTTATTTTTTATTTTTGATTGATTTTTGTCATTCCGAACTCCCATCCACTTAATTCCGAACATCCTGTCTTTTTTCTTATGTCCGAAGTTCGTAACCAACATATGCTACTGGAGATCGTAATGAAAAGTTGGTGCCAAATGTCCCTTTTCCTCCTCGTATGACCAGTGAAACTTTGTATTCTGTTACTTGTAGCAAAATTCTGCTTGTATTTTTATACTCTTCTCAAGAAGTTTATTCCTAGTAGATATACACACTCCTGATATGTCTATAGAAAGTTTGTATTCTGTTTCTTGTAGCAGAATTCTGTTTAAATTCTGTTTGTATTTTTATATTCTTCTCAAGAAGTTTATTCCTGGTGGATATATACACTCGTCGTATGCTTATTGAAAGTTTGTATTCATAGGGAATCCATGGTTTATTGATTGGAATTTTAAATTCTGAATTCTGCAGCCCTTCTCTCATCTATGCCTGAGCAAGTATCAAAGAAGCAGGATGTTAAGCATTAAATGGATCGTATTCTCGACAGAGCTAGAGACGAAATTTTGACTTGTTGCTCAGAGACTGTTTTTGGAGATCAAATTGGAAAGTCTCTATTTTTGAATTTTTTCACTGTGTAAACCATCCTTGATTACCTCAGTTGCATTGCTATTCTGTAATATTTTCGAATCCTATCTGATCTCATGATTCGCAAAAAAAAACTCTTAATTAATTAGTACTCATAAAAAGACAAATATGACGTAATACATATTTTATATCTCGATATATTATTGTCATCATTTGTCAGAACAGTTACAGTTAAACCGGTCAACACTACTTGATTCTATAATAAAACATTTTCTGGATGGAGATAGAAAAAAAAAGAAGATATAAGAAGAATACTTGTTTGATTTGCTTTAACAGATAGACAACAGAAATGTTCGATGGGGCATTATTTATTGGTCATGATTATTTTCTGATACGACAATTTATAGATCTAAAAATGATTTAACCACATAACTGATCTTCTTATTGTTAGATTTTGATAAACTTCCGCTTAATGAAAATCGCAAAGTTGAAGAATGATCTGATGATCTTTCAAATTACAACGAACATTTAAGCAAAAAAAATCTAATCAGATTGTTCTTCGGCAAAAATTATTAGTCTGTTTATTTTTCTCTAGACAAATATTATACTTTGATTTTTTTGCAAGGCATTTTAAAACAACGAAAACTATAGAGAATAAATGAATAATAATAATAATATATAAAATCTATTACTTCAGATTATATATGTATTATTTTATTAATTAAAGTAATTTGTCTTTTATTCTATTAGATTATTTTCGGATATATTTACTTGTTCTTGCTTGATATTATTTAGAGAAACTGATTATTTTTTTAAGCATTATATGTAACTGAAGCTCTACTTGATGGTTAGTGGATAGTTTATTTTTATTTTTTAGACTTTTAACTTAATTGTCAATGTAACAGTTATAGTCAATATTTAATTAATATTAATGAATGGAATACATTTTTAGAATTAAATCACAGATCTGATTCAAAATTAGGTTAATCATAGAATAATGATTTTATCGTTCGAAATATTATGGAAAATGGTAAACATATCTTTTTTTATTACTAATGAAAATTTAATAGGGATTTTTATATGAAGGTTTTTAAACACTATTTGGATCTGTAACAATTATCCTTGAGATTCATGATCTGTCTATCATCATCTACAGTATGAAATACAAATTTGTACTGAATGTATTTTCCTGTTTATTGCGTAATATTAAGATAATATGCATCATTGGACGCCTATTTTCATTATATTATGAGGCGAGACATTGGTTACATATCAAAATGAAACCTATCATTTATTATGCTTTTCATTCTTTTTTCACTTCGTTCATCTAGATATACGTAAGTTGTCTCTTTATATAATTGAAGATTTACTCACTTAAACTTCTATTTATATAATGTGATAAAAAACATCTTTTTTTTTTCTAATGACCAAAAGTAAGTATACGAATAAATTTGTTCAGTAAGTCGAACGTATTATTTTTGTTTTTGTTTTTTTTTTGTTATAAATAAATAAATATATAATTATATAAATATCATCACTAAAATGAAGATTTAAAAAAGAAAAGTAATATAATAAGCAATATATAAAATAACCTTTGCATTCATAATTGAAAGACAATAAAATAGTTATTGTGTGGATGCAAAACTTGAATTAGATGTTACATATTACATGTATACATTGTTTTTGAGTCTTAGTAAAAAAAAAACTTCTGGTGCTCCTAATAAATTTCATACAAATAGATGCATCTAAGATTATTCTATCTAATGGTGAAAGGTCGAACTTGATAACTTGAAAAGAATCAAAAGTTATTCAAAAACACACCAACTTTTGTGTTTATCTTTTCTCTTTTTTTCTTTGTACTTGTATGTCGCAAAAACGTGACCAAAATTATCTTTCTATCAGTTAGTTAAATGTTTTATAATCTAAACAAAAGAAGGAAAGAATCTATAAGTACATAATTCTTGAAATATTTTACTATTTAACTTTATCAAAAGTTTGTTTAACAAAACCATGTTGTTCGATTTGTCGAGTGATTAATCTTTTATTTTTGTTATATTACTATTTGTTTGAAACAAAGTTACCTTTCTTTTTTCTATGTAAGCGCATACACTTACACATTTTAATTTTTTACCCTTTGTCCTTCAATTTTTTCATCTGCGTAAATTTTTTTTTATTATTTCATTCTACGTTACATCACATGATATTTTGCAAAGGAACATATAATCTAGATAACATGAATAACACAAACCGGTTCGTTTGAATTAGAACAAGAAAAAAAAAAAGTAACTTGACTAATGCTATAGCTCTAAATCATATTTTATTGATGCAAAAAAAAACAAAGAAACAGAACAAACCACAATATTATATATAAGCAATCATATTTATTAAGACATTGTATTATATTGATAATCTTATCAAGTCTTATGTAAATTATATTCTACATATTTTAGATTATTATTTCATATTCTTAACTAATATTACAATGACATCATCAAAACAGCATAATATACGACCACCACGATTTACATGTTGGCATCCATTATTACCAGCATTTTCAGCTCGAATAATAATTGCAATTCGTACTCTTATAGGAATAGCTGTAAGTAAATAATGAAAACTTTTTTTTTCATAGATAAAAATCTATTTTTAAATATAGGCTGTTGCTGGATTTACTCTTTCACCTGTTACATCTCAATCAATACAAGGTCAACTTCTATTCGGTATTAGTTTTATAGTTGCAATAAAAAGTACACTTGGTGCAACAATTCAAACAGCTATTCGTTTATTTTTTGCTGGTGCTATTGCTACAATATATTGTCTTTTAATTATTAATTTTTGTCCACGTAATGTTTATTTTGCTATTGGTGCAACAAATATTCTTGTTCTTCTTATTGTTTATACGGATTTACCAGTAACTGTTCGTCGTTTTACAATTATACCAACATGTATTATACTTTTACAATGGTTTACTAAATCATATATAAATACTTTTTATGTCTTACAAATATGGACATCATTAACTATTGGTGCTACATTAGCTGTTATTGTTACATGTATTCCATTACCAGTTATACCAACTGCTTATCGTGAATTAACAATGCGTATGAGATTTATAGCTCGACAAACACGACGTGAAATAACAGCAATTGCTTTACTTATAGCTGAATATCATAATACACATTTAAATGATGAATATGATTATCGAATTAATGAAAATAAAGAAAAAACAAATAATTCGAATGATAATGATAATGGTATTGAAATGCCATCAAATTCTTATCGTGAAGATAATTTTTATCTATGTTCAACATCACTTGAAGATTTAAAAGATGATCATTTACTTAAAAGTGATATACAAGATTTACATTCTATAGTTAATGATGAAGTTAAACAAATGCAACGTGCTTTAAATGAAATTTCATATGAACCATATTTTATATTATTAAAATTACTTAATCGTATAAGAAAATGTTTACGACATATTCCATTTATAAAAAAATTTATTAAAACAAATTCAACATTAGAAACACGATTATCAGTATGGACAACAAGTTTTGCTGCTATACAACGACAAATTACTGAATTATTAACATTAGAACAACATCATCGTGCATTTGTTGGTCAACGACAATTGATTAATGTAAGTTTCTTTAAAGAAATATGTAAGAATGAAAAATCATTGAGCATATTATTGTGTACTCAAAAAGTGAGTACACTCTAGAATCGGTCAGTGTGTCCGGCCGGCCGGCCCTCCGTTTACACGATAACTCTTCACAATTATATTCGATTGAGCTGAAATTTTGTGCACAGAATTGTCTCATCAATATCTCGGTCGAGTTCGAAGATGAGAAGGATCCATCAAAAAATGGCTGAGTTATCGAAAAAATTGTCATTATTGACCAGACCATTCCTGAGGGGGGGTACAGGGATTTTTTTCAAAAAAAATATTTTTCTCAGAATTATTCACAACACATATAAATTGACTCAGTTTTTAACGCTGATTCCGAATCTGATATTAGTTTTGAACCAAACCGTGGCTACATTGCCTGAAAAAGGTCTCAAAATGCACAAAAACTGTATCCAGAAACCAAATTGCCTAGATATGTCTCAGATGACTAGTCGTTTTGGGATTTCCCAAATACCTAGTTTTGTAGCTAGTCAAAAGGACTATCGAAAGGTAAAAACCCGAACTCGATAACTATTAATATTGGTGATTTATTAGGAAAATACTGATGCCTGTATCTATCATATATCTCTTATAGATTCATGAGGTTGCTTACGATCGTAATCTCGCTAGATACAAACGCAAATCCATTCAACAATAACTCTTCTTACCCAGTTTTCCAAGCTAAACACGAATCTGAACTCAATTTCTGTGATTTCTAAAGATATTATATCACTCTGAGAGTAGAGTCAGTGGTCACCGGATAGGGTCGCATACAATGTGGTCCATGCTAACTTAGCACGCCTGTATTTTCTCCTTGCAATTTAGTGATAAAAAAACAAAGTGAATATACCTTTTCACTTTTTTAAGTACACATAACACTCGAATTTAAATCCGAGGTTTTCGCATTTATTTGTTTTTTTATTATAGGCAATATGTCTTCTTCTTGATTCAACATTTGATTTTTTGGATTCAACACTTCCATATACAACATCATCAACTAGTTATTTTAATACAACACAAATAGTTGCTAGTCGAACAAAACTTGAAGAAGCACTTGAAGATTTTTTTGAAATATATACACAAGTACGTGAAAATCCACGTCATACAACAATATCAAATACAGATGCTATTCTTTTAAATACATTTCTTCTACTTATTTTACGTCTTGTACATGCAACTATAACTGCTGCTGAAAAAAGTAAAACTCCTGGTGCTCATTTTGATATTGATCAAGATCTAACAACAAATATATCAAAAACAAAAAAATCCTTTAATTGGAAAAAACCATTTGAAGATCTTGCTATTTATATTGGTATACGACCATCATTTGGTAAATTAGTACGTTCAATAAAAACAAGTTTAAGTGTACTTGTATCTGCTATTGTTGTTATTACATTTCGTGAACGTTTACAAGCATATGATTGGGTTCATTGGGCACCGATGACAACAGCACTTGTTTCAGAATCATCTGAAGGTGGTACACTTCGTATATCATTTCATCGTTTAATGGCTGTTTTACTTGGTTCAACTTATGCATATGTTATTGTACTTGTTACACAAAATCATATTGCTGTTGGAATATGTATTGCTTTATTTGTTGGATTAATGGGTTATCTTAAAACAGATCCAAGACGAGAATATTTTGCTACAGTTTGTGCACAATCAGCATCAATTATAACATTTC
Organism: Rotaria sp. Silwood1; assembly: GCA_905250075.1. Lineage (NCBI taxonomy): Eukaryota > Metazoa > Rotifera > Eurotatoria > Philodinida > Philodinidae > Rotaria > Rotaria sp. Silwood1. The sequence goes on from CAJNOP010000502.1 coordinate 101,572, forward strand.
TTTCTAATCAAAAAGGACAAATGAATGCATCAAATCAAGCTACATTAGCTCGAACAAGTTTAACATTTTTAGGAATATTTATACATGTTATTATTTCTAATCTTCTTTTACCAATAACAGCTCGTGCATTAATTAAAAAAAAGGTAAATATTCTTATTTTTATATAATTTAAATAAATTAATCTTTCATTTATTATATTTAGATATCAATTATGATTAAAAATGTATCAACTTCATTAAAATCATCAAGTGATAATTTTTGTTCATTTATTGATTCATCAGTAATACAACAAGAAAATAATACATCATTTAATTTAATGAAAACTCTATCAGAAACTGAACGTATTGCAGATAGTTTTCCAGCTTTACTTGATGAAGCATTAAGTGAACCAAATTTTTGGAAACGACCATTTGTACAAGTTAAAGATCGTTATTATGATATATCAAAATGTTTACGTCGAATTATTGCTGATATTCGTTTTGTTCATCGATGTACAACAATACTTGAAGCTGAATCAAAATTACATTTTGCTCAAGAAGCAAAGTAATTTTAAAAAAAAAATAAAAAAAAAATCTATTTAATCATTTTTAGATGGCAAATACGTCGAGCAAGTCTTGCTCATGTTAATAATAGTAATGATTCAAAATCATCTCATACATTAACAACAAGAGAATTACGTAAAGAAAAACAATTACAAAATGATCTTGATATACCATTAACAATTTTTATGACTTATTCATCAGAATCAGAACCAAGATTTGAACAAAAAACTCTTATATCAAATAATTCATTAACATCATTTCGTTTAACTCATATAACATTATATCAACCTGTACTTGAACATATACGTACACTTGAAAATCATATTCAAAAAGTTTTATCTTTAGTAGGAGAATTAATTGAAAAACAAGCAGCTGTTGATATTGGATCATTTGAATTACAACAATTATGTCGTGAAGATTCATATGATGAACAACAAATAAAAATTTTAAAAACTCCAAAAAAATTAAATCGTGGTCCATCTTTTTATGCCGTACCACAATTTGAACCATTACCACTTGTTACAAATCATTATAAATTTTTTTCTTGTTTTAAAAATTCACACGAAGATCATGAACCATTACCATCATTACGTAATGCTGTTGATTTAATGTTTTCATCATTAATACAATTTCTTTATGCTAATAATCGTTTTATTCGTACAGAATTTGTATCAAATCAATCAATTGGTGATGTTTTAGCATTTCATACATTATCATATGCATTAAAAGATATGGTTGAAGCAACAACTGATTTAGCAAAAAATGCTCGACGTATTAAACATATTGATACACGAACATTAATACGAACGGAACGAGAAGAAAAAATTCTACAACAACAAACAGCCTGATTATAAACAAAAACAAAAAAAAAACATTTTCATAATATTTATTCTTGTAATTTTTCTTTTGTTTTCAAGTTAAAAATTTATTATTTATATTGATAGGCTATAATATAATTATAGACCTCTCTTATGTATATATATATA
>CAJNOP010000502.1:103199-153598 GCA_905250075.1 Rotaria sp. Silwood1
TTCTCCTCCTGTTCACTATTAAATCCTTTCAAAAACACAGCTAATTTTGGTGTAAAATTTCGACATGCAGAGCTTGAATAAGCTCTAGAAAAAAAGCATCAAGATAAGTTTCTTTCAATAATTTAATAATAAACAGACGCGAAATAAAGTCCGACGTGTTTTCCATTAAGTTCACTGGTTGATATTTGATTTGATTCATTGTTAGATTCATTATGTTCAAGAAGTTGTTCACCTAATAATTTATTAAAAGTTTTTATCATGGTCGTAAAATAAATTTGTAATGTAAGCACAATCTTGCCTTGTCAAAAAGGAGGTGGAGTCAGTTACTAGACGGTTGTGAAATACAACATGAAATATGCTATGATTCGTTTTTCCTCTATTGTCTATTGGCTTATTCACTCATTCTTTTTGCTTTCTATCTGTCATAAAGTAGCACATAGAATTTTTTCTTGTAGAGGAAAAATACTAAACAGCAATGGTTTATACTATTCATAGCAGATTTTCAAGTTACTAAGGCATTCAGAGTATAGATATTGTGCAATGAATTTTATCGGATGATTTTTTTATCAAACAATTCCAATTTTGATTTTCATTTGAATGTACTACATTGAGTTTCGCACAGCCATTTCTAAAACAAATTACTTTTCGACATTATATGCCCTCTATATTTTTTTCTATTATTGGTTTTGATTGACATTCCTCTTGTTAAAGTAATTTGAAGTATTTCTTTCAAGTAAAGAAATGGGCTTATGTAGCCACGTCCATGCTTATTCTGATCTTGTACTTTTGTTTTTGTTGGTTACTCTTATAATATTTTATTTTGTTTGTTTTTTGTTTTTAAATTTATTGTTTTTGTTTAAAATAAAAGAAATAAAACTAAATAAACTTTATTTGTCATCGCATAAAAATCAGTATATTGAGATTAAATACTCAATCATGTTTCGAAGTGCAACATAAGAATGTTATCCATTAGTCTTATACTGAACATCTTCGTCACTATAGAAATATTCGTTTCAATAATGTACGTTAATGAAAAGTCATTCTTCACATATTCTTTATATTGTTCTAGTGTAAAATAAATTAGAATCTTTTCAATTTATTTATTACAACAGATTTTCAGATAGCTACACAAACACAATGTATTAATTTGAACTTTTCGTCAGAATGAATAATTGTTTATTTTTAAACTAATACAATGTTGTGCATCAGCTATCTGCTAACTCTAATAATAATAATGAATAAGTCAGAATATTAATTCAAAAATAAATAACAGTCGTGTTTAAGGCAACTATCCAGGCCAACGTTAAAATTGCCTCTTAGCATATTGAAGAAAAAAAACCTATTCATAATTTTTAATCAAGCAAAGTTAATAAACAGAGTTATTGGGTATGTATAAATTTGTTATGCTAAAAATGGATGTATCGAAAATGACACTAATTGCCATTCAAACACATACACTATTCATGTATAAGTGCTCGATACAAATACTGCTGGAAATGATTCACACAGTGTTGATGAAAGTGTATGCTGAAGTTGTATTAATAGCACTTCTAATATTTTTTCTTCCGACGCTTTTTTCTATCAAATGCATGTAATTCATTTTTTATGTTTTCGAAGCTGTATCTAATCCGTAGGAACAATACAAAATTATCGTTTGATGATAAATATTTTCAAAAGCGAAATTATAAGATATGTCAGCTACAATTTTGCTGAGTATTACATTCATCACGTTGTATTGCCATCATATTTTACTGTTCTTTATAAATATTCACGTTGTTAAACACCTTCTCAACATGATAACCACAGTTAATATTAATCATTTGACATGAAATACATGTGAAAATTATAAAAGTGAATTTCTGTTTAAATCATATATTTACAAAGTTCATATTAAAGTTAACTTTACATTCCAATATACGATGATTTTTTAAATATTTGATCTTCAATATTTTAGCTTTAATCGTTGCTAGAAGCAATGGTGTGGGTGTGGGTGAAAATATGACCCAAACCCACATCCTATATCTCCTATATCCCCTATACCTATCTATCTCTATACCGTTTACCACAGGATATAATCGAGTTTCCGAGGATATCCTCCGAAGACATGTAATCGCCGCATTTCTATCTCAGATGCGTTAGGTTTTCGCATGGGCAATGATTGGAATGATATTGGATATCGAATCTTTTTGTAGCTAGAGTGAAACTTCTAGGAGAGTTTAAATGATAATATCTTTATTGTTCAAATATGTTAAAGTGGAAAAAAAATAAACGTCAGTTAGTCCAAATAAATCAACATTTAAGTCTAAAATAAATCGCTGCCATCAAATGAGAATCAACTCGATTGTCATTATGATTGTAAGAAGAGTTATGATTAACACAATGATGTGTCAATTTGATTCTCATAAAAGAATCTAATGTGCTCTTTGTTCTTCAATATTCGATGAGGTTTGATTTGCAGAGGACTCACATGATCGCTGCACAAGAATTTGCGAAAAAAAATCGAGAATGTTCCACTTCGAACAAGAATACAATCAAGTGGACCAAGCTTTGTTGAACTTCGATTATTTTTATAATGTTGGTTCGCTTTGCAAAGTTGTTCTTCGACTTCTGCATTGACGGTATTCTTGAGAACTTGAAATTGTTGTGCATCAATGTTGCGTCCTTGATCCTCAATCAATTCTAGAAAGATGACGTATTTAGCCGGAAAAACATCTAATCTTGGATACGACGTAAAGTTACAAAAGTCAGTAGGTATTCCTTGTTCTCTCCATTGACGAATAGTTTGCTGGAGAGCATTCATCACATGTTGTTCATTTGTTTTCTCGCCATGTACATTCAAAAGAGTTCCAACACGATATGCGAGTGAAATGAGAGGGATTCTTGGGATCTCTAGTGGTTCTGCTGGTAATGGAACTAAATCATCGGCTCGACAAAGAAACCTCGTGCAATTGATAACATCTCCAATTCTGTATCGAACCAATCCGGCGTGGGTTGTACAAACCAATTCATATCGGTGCCCTGGTTCGATCTCTGACATGAGAAGAGTTTTTGGTTGAACCTGAACAAGAATTAACATAGTAAAAGCAAAATAAAAGGTATAGTCAAAAAGACAGTGGTATTGCTTAGATTTAGAAGATAATATGAGATTCGTGCAGTTCAAACTCGAACGAAGTTTTTTATTTTCGATAGTTTTATATAATTATGGTTGGAAAGAACAAGTAGATATAAGGCATAGCGCAGAATAAAAGTGTCCTCGTAGTATTTTTGAAACTTTTCCTCCATGATTCTCCTTGATTGAAACACGTTTTCTAACCAAAAGATAGCACTCATAATTCTGCTCCAATTTTGGCATACTTTATTGCATGAATATAGTTTCTTCCATGTTTTTGGATGAAACATAACTTTACAATAAAATCAAGGACAAAATGTAATCTTTTTGCCTTTTTCAATTATTTCGACAGAACGTTTCATTTCCTCTTTCCATGTTGCCTTTGTTGTAACGTGGTCTCAATTTATAACTTTAGCAATTTCAGTCCGTGAATCCTGTTGCTTAGAACAGATGAGTATGAGCTGTGAACATCAAAGACTCTGACAACGAAGATGCTATTCATGAAAACTTGAAGATCTCGGTTAAGGCGATGATGTGGTGAGGTATATGTGGAGAAATGTTGACATTGCCGGTAATTTAAGAAAATAAAACAATCGATGCAACGAGATACATCAATGACGTTCCTCCAGTACCTCTAAAATATGGCCGTTAAGTGTTAGAAAAACAGCTGGATATACCAGCATGGTGGTGCTAAACCTTGCAAGCATCACTTGTATTAAAAAGGTATTGGCGAAAAGCGCAGAAAAAAATATATCGAATAGAAAAATGATGAAGTAAATGCAGACAAAGAAAATAGAGAAATTAAAGACGTCAAATGGATAAAGCAGACAAAAGAAAAACGTCGAAAAGTGAAATGTCAGAAATGAATTGTTTTATTAATATTAAAAAGAAGGAGATCTTTATTTGATGGTATGAAAATAGCATTAGAAATGAAAAGGCTGAATTGATGCGGTGTTTCCTAACGATAGGCATGACCAATTTTTATACAAGTGTAGAGTTGGCAATAGGTGAGTAACACGAGTGGATACCAACTTTACAAAGTTCTTGTAAATTGTGTATAGGCAGAATAACTCACATCAGTGAAGTAAAAGCTACAGCTGTCTGAATGTCTACTCAGATTTTTCAATTTAAAGTGTAATATTTATTTCTGAATACAAATGATATTCAAACTGAGAACAAGAAAGGAATTTGAATGATACTCTTTTCTTTTCAATGTTTTTCAAAGGAGAAAATTTTTCGAAAGAGCTCATTGATATGTCCTATACATCATTTCATAGACACGACTTTTGGAAAGTAAACAGTGTCATTCGAGAAGATTTATTGTGCTTATTGAAAATGTCATACTCATGGCTCTTGATCTCAAGATATAATAGGCACCGGTGATCTACCTGATCAGGAAAAATTTTCGTGTCTTGACAGCTATTTTTAATGAAAGACTGCAGAAAATTGTGGCTTTTTTGTTGTTTTATCACGCAGTGATAAAATGTATTCATAGTCTTCCTCCGTATTAAAACAGCAAAACAAATATACTGCTTTTATTTTACAAGTCGAATTGTATTTTTTTAAATATTTTCTAGCAGTCGACCATAGATATCGTAAAGAACGATGGCCATATTGAAAATTACTAAATATTAATCTTGACTTAACAGTTTGAACTAATTATTTATCATAGAATAGATTGGTTTCTAGACAGTTCATATCAGATTTGCGTCGGTTTAGATCATACAAGGAATTTCTCAACTTCGATCCTATGTAAAATGGCAGCCACTGAAACACTTTTAGTGATGCCCGAAATCAATCAATATGCTCCGATACAGTAAAGCTTGCACTTGAAAAGTTGTCATTAGTAATACGAAGACTTTCATGCTTATCGATAAAACATTGATTTTTTCACACTTTCATGGATGTTTACTTCAACATTAATCATGAGTCCCATGGTGTTGTAATAATTGGGACCTATTCGCGCTATGTAATTAAAGTAATAGTTTCCTGCGGAAGAAATAATCAGAAAGTAAAACTTGATCATACAAATACAAACTCGTTTATGACTCACTCGTTCTTTGATGTAAACGTATGATTCAATCAACTTTTATCAAAATCAAAGAGGAATAGTGTATGATACAAAAAGCAACTCTTTAAGGTTACTGACGACGAGTTTTCAAGCAAAAATTCATATCATTTCGACTCTACAAAACAAGATTCTCTTTTGACAGTCAATTGAATAAGTAAAAGAAAGAAGCACCACAATTGATGCGCAAATTAATGAGATAAAGAGCATCCGGACTTTTTTCAAAAAACAGTACTTTGGGAAACAAAATCGTCTTCTCGAGTTTTTTTGACTATTCTTCATAAAAAGCTTTCGTTTAATTGAAAAGTAATGAATGTTTTTGCTCAACTATATTTGATCCATTCTGAAGAAAATGGAAAGTGAAAGTTTTGTTTAAAATTCGAATTTCAAGCATCTTACTTGCTGAATATCTTCTTCTTTGATGAATTCGAAGAATGCATGTGTTGGTAATAGAAAGTACTCGTCAGTGTGAATACTTGCGATGGCACCAAAAATTCCTTCACTTCCAGCATACATAACTATATTAATGAGAGGAAGTCGTTCTCCACAATAGAATTGTATTTCGGCTTTGTACATAATAAACGTGCTTCCTATCGCCGTCGAAACATAAATCAGAGTTGGCCAAAGACGATGAAGAAGACCGGGAACATTCTTTTTCAAACATTCATTTCGAATATGCTGAGCTCGTTCCATTCGATATATCTCTCCTCCATGTTCGACAATGACTTCGGTCAATCTTTGATTCAGAATCGATATGAAATCCGAATCAGAAATATTCTTTCGAACGAGTGAACTATACTCAAAATTGGCAGTCGAAATACAAAGACAAATTTCTTCAAAATAATGTTCAATGAGCTTGATGGTGTGTATAAGTTCTGAAGCAAAAACGACTATGTATGAGACAATGTTCAGATGCGCAAGTGCAAAAACAAGTTGAACGAATATGCTTGTCTCGAAATCCGTAATTTCGTCAATAATATCCAGTGCAACGACATTATCAGTAGTTAGCCATGCATGAGTTCGAGAACAGCGTGCAATAGTCGACAAATATTGACTAACGCCACCGATCGCTATGCCGTCTTTTGATCTTGGAAACGTCTCAGGTTTCTTCCCATTTTGCAAGAGGAATGATGGTCGTTTAGGAGAGCATAATGATAAAGAAGGCAATGATCTCCGTATAATATCAGCTGCCAATCGTCCTCCCTCGCTAAGTTTTTCCATTGTCGTCGAAGTTCTAGGAAGGATTTTGGGTTTTGACGTCGTTCCAGAAGTCATAGCAAAATAAACTATGTTCTCGGATGACAGCAGGTTCTTCCCTCCATCGACAATCATTCTATCAATGTAATCACGATAGTCTTCATAAGTTGTCAATGGAACTTTCTCACGAAATTCATCAATTGATGCATATGAACCTTCTCCAGAAGTAATATTGTTCGTCGATAAGCATGAAATCGATCGATCCTTAAAGAATTCACATGAATGATTCTTCTGAAGAATTTCGCCCAATAGTTCATTGTTAGTAGTTTGAAAATTGGACAGCGAGCTCTGATAATACGACACAAATAAACCCGTGTTCGATCCTTGCAAGTTTGAATCCATTAATTTTTGTAGTTAAATGAGTGACTCGGACAAGACTTCTAAGTAGTATACAGAAGAGAACTGTTTTATCTAGTTGTTAAATTATACTTTGCACTCTCAAGGTTATCGCACCATAAATATTATAATAAAGATACAGAAGAAAACGAAGATTAGGAAAGACAAAACAAAGAAATTTCTGTCAACAGACGAGTTATTTTATCTTAATTGAAATAAAAAAATAAAAACAAACAATGTAGTCATCTTTTCATTGATCTTTCAATCTCTCAAGCGTCTATGATCAAGTAAACAGTCGATGGAAGAGATCAGCAATGCACAAGATTAATACATTCGGCACGATGTAGCCCACCAGTGGATCATGCTATATTTTAGCGAGCAACTGTATTGAAAAGCTCTTTCTTTTGCTTTTTTCTTACGTAGGAGATTTAACATAATATGTCATCTGTTCTGCCTTCCGCATTTTATTTGAGTCCTTTGTTCCATAGCATGATGCTTGTTATTAAAACAATCAAGGCAAAAAAAATTTATCAAAATCAGAACAGAAGGCTTTTACTTTCTTTGCTGCCGCAGAGCTCGCTTCTCTTGCCTGTTGTGCTCTTTCATTTGCATAACAGCCAATGCCAGGCTTAGAAATCGCGCCACTTTTTCATGGCTCGACCTGGCTTATACCGGATCAAGAATCGCTCATGTCCGCCCGATCCAGCCCGAATAATAACGGTACTATTATAATTATATTTCTTTTACAAAAACAAAGGTTATTACATGGCGGAACTTAATGATCACTGCAGTTAGGGAATGCTATTTCTTGTTAATTTACTTTGATTTTAAACTTCTTGAGTTTTAAATGAAGCATATATTTAAACTTAACTTATATATATGAATTTCAATAAATTAAATCTATTTTAAATTTAGATTCAGGAAAAAAAAATTTCTCACATGAGTCAGTATTAACTGGTGTCCATCTGAACGTCTGGTATATGTATCAAAATCTAGGGTAGTGTGATAATCACGATTTGCTAAGGTGAGGAGTTCGAAAAAAAACAGAAATTTGAGTTTCTAACTTAAAACTCGAGAAAAACCTGTTTTACGATCACCACCATCTAAATCAAGTAAAAGTTAAATATTCTAACTTTGATCAAATGATGATAGTCCTATATTAATCGCTTTTTAGTTCGTTAGAAGCCGATTAGAATTGGTGTTTTCTTTTCCTTTGCGTGAAAATTTCCCTTGCAAAAAGGAATAAAGCTCGGACCGGGCGATCCGGCAGAATTTGAAGCTTCTCCGAGTTGGCTATCGGGCCGAATGGCCCGTTTCGAGGCCTAACCAGTACAGCATCCACCGACATTGCGCGCAGATCCTTCCTTTTCTTCAAACTTACGATCAGGGAGTTTGCACTTCGAATAGCTGGTTAGTTTTTATCTCGGACCGGAATTCAGCTCCTCGAATGACAAGTCAAGCAGCAAAGATCGCATAAAATTTTCGAGAAACTGCACAATGCTCACTTCACTCCGTGTGATGCTACAAACAGACATGAGAAATGATGGGGCAATACAGAATGAAAAAATAACGAGTGCATTTGTCGAAAAACGAATGCATACGAAAATGAATCTGTAGAGCTACTCTCTAATAAAACCGAATTGTCTCGAATGTGCTAATGCGAACAGTTCTTGCCGAAGAAAACAGTGAAGTAAACGGCAGTAAGCGGCATAAAAATGACAAAATATTGAAAACCGGTAAAATAGTGTCAAAAACAATGGCCGTTTTCTAGCAAAAAAAAGCCCGTAAAACAGGCTGATGAATTGCGATAAAATACGGTGAAAATTAACGCCATAATACGTCATTTTATAACCGTTTCAGATCCTTTATGATGCCGTTTCCGACAGTCGGAATGATCGTTCTGAGAATAGTAAATACTATATAAAACGATATAAATAAAGCTAAATGTCCATCATCATATATTGTTAATGCAGAATTTGGGCACATAGTGGCACAGCAAACTTTGCTCTGCATGCCCATATGTAACACTTTTGTGAAACACGATCTGAAAGGAGTGTTGAAGTGTTTAGGGATAGAAATTTGCACCCCCCCCCCCCCCCCCCCCCCCCCGCCCCCTCCCACAGACCGTGACAGAGAAAATCCATACCCGTCACAGACCGTAGCAGAGAACCCTGGTACCCATCACAGACTGTGACGCAGAATCCCGGGCACCATCACAGACCGTGATAGAGAACTCTGGTACCCATCACAGATCATGACAGAGGAAACTGTAGTTGTAAAGCATCAGATAAACGATTAGCTACAAATGTGTCGCAAAGAAACGGAACAAAAGGATTTCCATTTAATTAGTAACAATAGATCCATCGTGTTTCACATTTTTAATCCCGCAAGGGATTGCGCTAATAGCTTTTCAGGGGAGTATCAAACAGGAACTATTTTAACATGAAACTATTAGAATAATTATTCCATGTATAATTATATATACTATTACATGATAAAAACTTTCATGCTGGAATAGCCCCTGTTTGATACACCCGTGAAATGTGTTATATATGGACGTGTAGAGCAAATTTCGCTCTACAAAGCCTGTTATGTTACTATGTGCCCTAATTTTGAGTTAACAAGATATGATGATCGACATTTTAGCTTTGTTTGCACTGCTTTTATATAGAATTAGCTGGTTTTCGCATTTATCTAATGAATCACTAATTGCTTCAAATATTTTAGAATTTGTAACGGACTTTTTTAAAATTTAGTAAGTAAACCGAGTATGCTCTATACGATTGCAGACATAAAAGTCGATTTGGAGAAAGTCGTGTATAAAGCATCACATATACGATACAATCACCCATTTATATACATATAAGCGAAAGTGAAAAAAAATACAATTTACTCCCATCTATCTCTATAGTATATAATAGTTATGATTCGATCTTTAGCATTTATTTTCGAATTGACAGCGAACAATTGTATCTTCATTTATATTCAAATTCGAATTAGGTAACTCATCGGAGTTTATGGACTTCGGTACAGAGAAAAAACTCGACGAGCAAATTCGTGAAGCACACATGCGTATAAAAGTTAAGGTAGAAGATTTGCATTGTATAGCTGAAAAGCGCAAGAACATTTCAAAGAACAAAAGTTACCTTCGTATAAATAGCTTAGAATACAAATACTAAAGTGTTCAAAGTAATTATCGTAAGATATTGTTCCAGAATGATTTTAATAGAGAAAGAATTGCTAATGTATTGATTGTAATTCTAAATCAAAGCGAATAACTAAATAAAAATGCGAGGAACACATGCTTTTATCCCTCTCTCTATGCAGTGATCACTGATGTGTGAAAGAGAGATGCATAGGCTGCCTCTCTTTTACGTAGACGAAAAAAAGCAGGCAGTTAAATAGAGAGGCCTCCCGGCAGTCTTTTTTTTCGTCCTGTATGTAACAACGTTCTACCATAACTAATGTATAAAGAGACAAGAGAAGGAGATGCATAAATCGGCTCTCTTTTATCTGAAAAGAAAGAAAAACAAGCAATTGAATAGAGTAGCCTTCAAATCACGTTTTCTCTTCGTTGTATATGTAAGAACGTTACACAGTAATTAATGTATGACTCAGGTCGAAAGAAGAAGAGCGTAAACAACGGTGAACGAATAAAAAACAGTATTTGTACGACGTAGTTCCATTCAGCACTAAATTCTAGAAAAAAATTGCCCAAATTCGTCTAAGAATCTGTTCCAAAGTTCTTATTCTTGCTCCAAATACAACTTGATGAGCTCCATCCAATGATATTAGCATCAATAGATAGCGCTCATTGACGCTAAACTTCCTACATCGCTAGGGCACAGTGGCGACACATGTGTCGACACGATGAACATACATGAAACTACATGTGTTGTAACATTCTTTTTTCTTGTAAGAGATGTGTTGACAGATGTGTCGGTAACATGTCTTGGATACATATGGATATAATATGGATAAAAGTAAAGGAAGAAAAAAACTGTTGTCTATTTCATATTGTTCGGATTCCCGAAAGTCTTATTGGCGAAGTTTGGATAAGCCATATTTTTCTCGTACAAAAATTTTAGCTGTTCCTGAAAATGATGCGACAGAAAAGAAGGAAATGTGGCGTTCATAAATACTTAATTTTGACTTAGATTCACATGCTTCATAGAAAAATTATTTTATAATAACGAAAAATCTTTTGCTTTTGATATACATATTTTTTCTTTTCTTTTCTTTTTTAGATTAAGTATAGCTCATCATAAACATTTAATCTCCCATAAACTGAAGAAAACTTTTTAGTTTTTTTAATTTTATTGTATAGATATTTTTTTATTATTTTTTAATTGTATAGGCATTTTTATTATTCTATTTTGTTCTATAGACAATTTTCTTATTATTTTATTTTATTTTATTCTATTCTATTGATGTTTTTTCTATTATTTTATTGTATTGATCAGTAACGTATCTAGGAGTGCGGCCATTAGGCAATTGCCCACAAATTCAAAGTTAATTGCCCATGGATTTTTTTGAAATTATACTAATTGCCCAATGTCGAAAATATCTTGGCACACATGCATGTACAAAAAACGCAAACGGAGTCATTTTAGTACATTGCATACTGTTGTGATCTAATCAATTCATTCAGAAAGATTAACTAATTATGTTTTCCATTCCACCGATGATCACAGTGATGATAATTCAATAGTATTTTTTTGTCGAAATACTCGTTATTCCACTTAAATTCGCTAATAGTTGTATTTCTTCTTATTTATGCTTTTTAATATAATACTATCAAATGCAGGGGACGCTACAAAAATCTTTTGGCGAGTTCCTTGGAGAAACATTCAAAGTTTATTTCTATTGTGATTTTCCAAAGCACCACCCCTCCTTAACAATGCATCGATGCATTCAATTAAAGTAGCTTGTGGAGGTAGAGTTTGAAATAAATTCTTAAGAGACCGTTAATGGCCGCTCAAAACATGTGTAACGTGGAATTGCTGCTGTTCAATCTACTTTTGCATAGTTAATATTTCAGTTTTTACGCGAGAAAGGACTCTCGTGTGTTTAAGTCTCTAGAATATGCTCGATCAGTATATACTTCCATATGATTTAGAGCATCAAATTCATTATAAGTCTATAATGTCGATGGTCTCGTGTTTTCAGAGTGAAAGCTGGGACATCGAATAACGTTCTTTTATTTTTCGTCTAAAACAGTTTGAATGCTTACGTTAGGTATCTATTGTCAGGTTAACTTCTATCTACTAGAGTCCCATGGGATGGACTTGGGTGTGGGTGTGGGTGCGGGGTGTGGGATGTGGATGCGGATGGGTGTGGGTGCGGGTGCGGATGGGTGTGGGTGTGAGTGCGGATGAGGTGTGGGGTGGGTGTGCAAGAAGAGAAAGGTTCACACCCACATCCACACCCACGCCTACCCACATCCACACCCCTCACATATACCCACACCTCCATCTTTGAATAAAGAAAAAGAAATTGACATTTTAAATTTGATGGATCTGGATGTTCGTAATAATGTTAACAATCATATTGATACTCAAACACTTACCTACAACCATTACTTTTGCATCGTATGTTATGTCGATTGCAAGAAAAGAATCTTTCTAATCAATGATATAAATACGCAGTACATTACATTAGTCAGCTAAAAAAGCTCTTTTTATACAAAACTTGCAGAGAGGTATAATGTCATTCATTATGTGTTGCGGATAGTACATCATTATTTATATGTCATAGGCAATTTTTTTTGTACAAAATCCTACGAAATTGATTTGAATTTTTATGTGTAGTTTTCCATGATATGCAGATAACCAACACTAACTTAATCTTGCAGAACAATCTCTATTATTTCTTTCCTTCATATGTATGTAAAGCGCTTGAAAAAGAACTCGGATGCAACAGCTCACTCTTTATGATGTATTACGAATGGCTTCACCTTTTAATGTAGACATTCCAACTCGGACCCAAATCATGACATCAAGTCTTAAGACAGAATCCAAATGTGCACCCGAACCATTCAGTCCAAACTCCGAATTCAAGTTCGGATTCGTCACATGTCTATTCAGCACTATATAATCTCATTCTTTTTCTTTTATTTATTAGTATTCTTTACAAGTGATTTATCAATCTCTCTAGAGTTATTTATCATGGTTCTCGACAGTCTTTTCATGTAGTATTTGGTAAGTAGACATTTTATTTTCTTTTTGTTGGTTGTATAAGACACAGTAGGTAACCAAATACGATGATATTCATTGACGAAAACTAACCTAATAAAAGACGAACGTATTCGCATAACATTCTCAAACTTTAATACTTTCTGTAGTATGATTAAAAAAAACAACCATGAACCTTGATTATTTCAGATTCATTTATTTGAACAAAGATTTCCATACAATTTTTTTTAAAAGATCATCCTTTTCAAATATTTTTGAAAAAAAAACTTCTTGTATTTCGCGTCTTACACAATATACAAATTTTATAAATCTAGTCTAGACAAGAATAAGTAGCAATTAAGTATCCTAATGTATAATTCATAAGATTAAAGCATTTTGACAAACGAGAATAGAATATGTGTGTTTAACTAAAGATTAAGACAACACTCTTAGTCATTCTCAAGTTGATTTTTGTATCGTTTTTTTTTTATTAGACTAATTCTTAGTCATGACAAATGTAAATACAAATCGATTGAAAACTTTATTTTTACCACATGGTCTTGTCTATTCTATTTTGAGTTTAGTAATCATTTGTCTTACTGTTTTAACTATTGTTTATTCTATTTTATGGCGTAATACAAAAACTTCTTCAAGTATTTATTCAATTGAAAATGGAATTATTGGTCATCGTTTTATTTTACCTAATGATGGTAGATATGTTCAATGGAATTTTTTACAAATGAATGATGTTTATGAATTATTACCACTTGACAGAGGACGAAAAGGTGGTTTAGCACGTGTTGCTTATATACGAAAATTATTAAAACAAGAAAATTCAAATACTTATACAATTCTTGCCGGTGATTTTCTTTCTCCATCAGCTCTAAGTTTATCAATAGTTAATGGTACAACTTTGAATGGAAAACAAATGATTGCAGTAATGAATATTCTTGGAGTTGATTATGTAATATTTGGAAATCATGAATTTGATTTAAACGAAAAAGATTTACTTACTCGAATGAATGAATCAATATTTACTTGGATTAGTACAAATGTATTTCGTCAAGATAATAATCAATTATTTGGATCAAGTATTTCTCATAAAATACTTATTATTGATACTGTTCGAATTCTACTTATTGGTTTAACTATTGATGGAACTGGTAAATATGTTCGAATAATTAATCAATCATCATTAATTAATTATGTTCAAGAATATTTAAAATTATTACCAAATGACACATATGATGTATTTATTGCTATTACTCATCTTGATATGGCAACAGATATTGAACTTGCATCAAAAATTCCTCAACTTAATCTTATTATGGGTGGACATGAACATGATAATTTTAATTATTTAAGAGGAACAAACTATATACCAATTAATAAAGCAGATGCAAATGCTTTTACTGTTTTTATACATCGTTGTGCTTATAATATAGACACAAAACGTTTTCGTATTTATAGTACATTAGCACAAGTAACATCTGAAGTACCAAACGAAGAAAACACAGCAGAAATAGCAAGTTATTGGTTTAATTTAGGTATACAAGGATTTCAAACATTAGGTTACAATCCAAATGCAATTGTATCATGTTTACCTACGGGTATAGAATTAGATGGTAGATCTGTATCTGTTAGAAGTCATATAACACTTTTAACTTCTGAGATTTGTGAAAGTATGTTAGAATTAACAGCAACATATAAAACAACTATTGGAATTGTTAATGGAGGAACAGTACGTATTGATGATATTCTTCGTGAAACTATTTCAGAATATGATATTATACGTACATTACCTTTTATAAATCGAGTCGTAGCTCTTTCTGTTCCTGGTCAAATACTTGCTCAAGTTCTTACAACTGGTCTGTCATTAAAAGGAAATGGAATGTTTATGGCTTATACGAGAGTTGAAACATTAGATGAAGGTAAAACATGGTTATTCAATGGAACAGATATATCAAAAACTGGTCTTTCTTATAATGTAGCAACATTAGATTATATACGCGATAATACAGCATTAAATCATTCCGATGTTAATACATTATATGACACAAATATAACGCATACAAGAGCTTTATTGGGATATCTAAAAAGGAAATATCCTCCTTGTTAGAAAAGAAATTCCATAGGCAACAATTAAATAAGAAGTATTTGTAAACTTATTTTCTTATGAGATATATTTTTAAATAAAATATTTAAATTAACTCTTTAATTGTTAAATTTTTTAAACTAGTCAGAAAAGAAGTTCTCGTAAAATAACTTTTAGAAATTCAAAAAAAAAAATATTTCAGGATAACACAAAACTTCGACGGTCAAATATGTTTTATTATTTACTTGTAGAAAACATAAGTTGTTTTTCAATTACTAAATTTTACAAACTTAATCAAAAACATTCGATGGATCGGCCGACCTGGATTATTAGAATTCCCTTAGAACATAGGCAAATATTCTTTTAAAATCTTTCAGAAGCGAATGAAACTTGGAAGAATAATATATATATATTTATGTATACTATCGTGCGATTGTGTCTGTTGCTGTTATCTAGAGTGGGAGTAACAATCAATTCAATAATAGTACTTAAGACGCAAATCTACATTAAATATTAATAATGGTACAATTGACGCATAGAGACATAATCGATATTAAACATCAGGATCAGTAGAGTGAGCTTCAATGAGTGTAGGATGTTAAAGTTGATACAGATTTTACGAAGAAACGAAGTTTAAGCAATTGTAGTCTTCATTTTTTCCTTGAAGATTACTCTGACGTATACATACATCAATAACAGTTAAGAAGTTAAACTGATATGAGAAACGAGACAATAAATCATCGTGTTTTTAGATAATAATAATCAAATGAATAGATGAATCATATTAGAAGAAAGAGATAAAAATAAAGAAATTATTTAATAATCGATTCGAGAATGGATTCAATCTAAAATGGTATGTGATATATGTTCAAGTATTATTATTGTCTTGTATTATAAATAAAGCTTGATTCTATAAAATTATTATTGAGCAAAATTTTCATATCGTAATAGTCAATATGAGACAATGAAATATCAATAAAATTAGATTTTATCTCGGTAAATGTTGACAATAAAATTTTTTTTTGTTTTTGATAATATTAATTACACGTGAAAATAAAGTTGTGTTGCATGATCATATATTTTTTTCTGATTTAATTCTATGGATTAAATTTTTTCTATATACATTTGTAGCAAGTCGACATGTTCTGATAATACAATATGCAATGCTTTTTTTTTATTTCTTTTTTTATATGTTAGTATAGAACAATAAATTCTTATCATGTCGAAGACATATACATTGCAATAGTGACTTTGCTTGCAATTGTGTTCGAATGGTTGATCGAATAAAAATGTGTTGGTGTAAAAAATGCAATTAATATCCTTAAAATTAACTCAACCATTAATGGGTTTAAAACAGTTATTGCAATGACGATTTCTTATTCTGATCATGCGTCAGATTTCATTGAAATGTTTAATGATATTAATAATATCTTCACTAGAAATAGATTCAGATCGATAATGCAAACCATCTGTGTTTGTCATATCGACAAGCTGTAATTCAAACATTAAATAATGCAGGACTCGAGAAATCGATTCAAGTGAAATACTCAAAAGTGACATGTTTGTTCTGCAATTAGTTAAATGTTTTCAATTCACTCTTATATTTTTGTATACTAGTCTCATAAAATTGTCTTTTATTGCTCTAGAGATAGATAGAAATATAATACTATTTTGCGATTTTTTTGATTTATATATTAGTATCAAGCATATCCTGTTTCACGAAAAAGATTCTTAAAAAGATGATATCAAAAAACAGTAATTATCAAAATCTAATTAGAGCATATCTATCTGAAACATACGACTTTATACACGAACATCGCCGCCAGTGACGGGATCTAGTGTATCTTGTAGAGAATTTTTTTCTGATTAAAACCTAAATACTGAAATCTCCAGCATTGATGCGTGACTCGAACTAAAATCGAAATACTCTCACGTCGATAGTGGCATCCTCTATCATATTTTCCCAACAAAAGGACTTCTTTGATGCTATTCTTAAGTGAACTATTCCTGATTAGATTCTATCTATATTGGAATCAATCTGAAGCTTACAATTGAACGCTTCATTCATGATAAGATCAGCTTTGCTATACATGTCTTTGTTGAGAAAATCAATTCGAATGAAGGATATTTTTCTCTTATTTTATTGATTTTTTTAATAATCATGGATGAATGTATCGCTGAAATAATGTGTATAGAAATAGTTTTTCTCATTGAATCGATAGTTTTAAAAGGAAAAATATGTTAGCACAATCTCTGTGGAATTAAAATGTGAAACACAATGTAGGCATTGTTGCTAATCCTCAACACTCTGAAAAAAGTCTGTTTATTACCGAACTTAAAAAAAGGTTTAGCAAGTTACTAAACCAAAAAAGGATCTTCTCCTGGATACACGGAAAGAACCTTTACTTCTGAACCTTTTGAGGTTCCGTAGGCAAGAAAAAACGTTTGGTAGAAAACTACAAAACCTTCAGAGGTTAGTTGAGATTTCTGGTGGTTTTGTATTAAACCCTCAAGGTATTCTGTTTAACCTGCAATGTTTTGTAATTTTTCTACAAAACGTTTCTCTTGCCTACGAAACCTTAAAAGGTTCAGAAGTAAACATTCTTCCCGTGTATCTGGAGGAAGATTCTTTTTTGGTTTTTCAACTTGCTAAATCTTTTTTTAAGTTCGATAATAAACCAATTTTTTTAGAGTGTAAGAACTGGTCTTTTTATGTATATTGGGACATATTTTTCCATAATTGCTTACTTTACAGTATAGAACTTCAACAAGGAGATACACCATATATATTCCAATAAGATGATAGTTATACATGATTTCCGATATTCTCATGAAGCCGTCTACCACGGCCTGCGATGACCTCTAGAGCCTGCCTGTCACGGTCTGTGACGGGAAAGGGTCGAGGAATGGGAATCGGTGCAAATTTCTATCCGATATACTTCAACACTCCTTTCAGATCGTGTTTCACAAAAGGGATTCAGATGTTTGTGCGATATTACAAATGACATAACAAACTTGTTTATTTCCATTAATACAGATCTGTATTAATGGAAATAAACAACTTTAATATGCCATTTTGCAATGTCCCGCAAACGTCTGAATACTTTTTTCCTTTTAAAACTATTTATTCAATAACAAAAACTATTTCTATGCACATTATTTCAGCGATATAATCATCCATAATTATAAAAAAACTCAATAAAATAAGAGAAATATATCCTTCATTCGAATTGATTTTCTCAACAAAGGCATGTATAGCAAAGCTGATTTTATCATGAATGAAGCATTCAATTGTAAGCTTCAGATTGATTCCAATATAGATAGAATCTAATCAGGAATAGTTCATTTAAGAATAACATTAAAAAGTCCTTTTGTTGGGAAAATATGATAGAGGTTGCTACTATTAACGTGAGAGTATTTCTGTTTTATTTCGAGTCGCGCATCAATGCTGGAGATTTCAGTATTTAGGTTTTAATCAGAAAAAAATTCTCTACAAGATACACTAGATCCCGTCGCTGGCGGCGAACTTCGATGTAAACGTGGTATGTTTCAGATGAATATGCTCTATTGTCATCAGAAATAGTATTAATCATAAAGAAAACTATAAGATATGCATAGAAAGAAAGCGAGAAAAGAACTATTAATTGCAAAAATAAATGTAATTCAATAAATAACAATACATTCGCGAGTATATCGTTTTTGATTCAACGTTCAGTCTCTCATGAAAGAGCAACTTCATAGTAAAAATTTGTATAAATTGATGAAATTGTACTATTCATATGACCGTTGAGGTGCCATCTTGCTCTTTGTTTCAAAAACTTTTCTATTCGCACTTTCTTTTTGTGTTTATTTCATATAATATGTACTTCAAATTGATTTATATTGTTTATCAAGAAAGATAAAGTGAATGAACAGTAAGAGTTTTGCTTTATTTTTGAAATATAGTATCATAGAGAACAAACTTTTATATTGTGAGTGAGCTAGAAAAAAAATTGGAGATGCACACGAAGATATTTCAAAAACCTGAAAAGTTTCTGCAGAGAGGCGCAAGAAGGTACTGAAATTTTTTTGACTGGGATTCAAAAGTTCTTTGATGAGTGTGAAACTCAGTTACCTTCTTTCATTGGCACTATTAGTATTTCCTCAAAGTTGGAACGGTTCGGACGGCTCTGAAAATCTTAGACAAAGATTATACGTTAATATAAAAAATACAGTGTCATTGTTGAATATAATATCTTATATGTTTCTCGACAGAGAACGTTTCTCTTGTTTGCTTTTCTCAATTTCTTTAGTGTACCATAATTTTTCTTATTAATGGCAAACACATAATTTTTGCTATAGAAATTAGAAAGCATTTTATGTAGTGCATAGTAAAAGTTCAATCATCTAATGCAGCATTTTTAAAATAAAAAGCAATCTCATACTGATAAGATAAAGCCAAAACATATACTCAGTAGAAGAGTTCAACTGATTTTGAAATATCCTTGAGATCAGCGATCCATAATTTGTTTATTAAAGTAACTTAAAAACTTCCGATCAATAAAACACTACACTGCAAAGAAAATAGGTACTTTACGAAACCTAAAATAGTTTCAAATTTTGAAACGAATTCAAAACCTTTCTAAGCTTCTTAAAGTACCTCTTTTCTTATCAATGTGCATAAATATTTTTTCTCAACTCTACATCCATTCAACCAACCCCCTGCTCGTAAGAATTCAACTTAAACAAATTTTACTATTTTATTCGCGACAAAAATTTAATCACTCATCGAATGTCCTGATGTCCCCATACTTAGAATAAATGTAGAAGTTTATATTTAGAAAGAGGGGAAATTCTTTTTATAATAAAGCAATCAATGTCCCGTATGTCCCGTGCTAGAAATTTTAAGCTTATATAAGATAGAGAGAGTATATGAAATTTATTTGTGTAATGAAGTACCAAACAAAACTGATTTTTTTCGAAAATCATTAACTGTTTACATTGACAAATAACGAAGAAATTTTTAACAAAACTAAATACTCCATACTCAACTAGATTCTAATCTGAACTGCCGTAAATATATTCGAAAAACTATTGAATCATAAGATATGTATAGAATGCGTTATGTATTAATATATCATGGTAAGTAACCATCAGTTTTTCTAATAGAAAGGATCCACAATGTAGTATACAAGTAGAACGGAAAAAAGATGTATATTTAAATGAATCAATATCAAATTCACTACGTGTAGCGCTTTCTGAGTTTTTGCAACGGACCGAATGTAAAATTGATAGTAGTCGATAGAGAAAATTAATCTCTATCGAACTGCGCTCCCCGTTTTTTTCGAAAAAATGTCTATATCAGGATATAATCGACAGAATCTGACCAACTAAAACATTGACGATCTACAGTCGCTTTTTTTCGTAAATAAGGATGAGGCCGAACGTGAGATTGACACTTATAGATAAATAAAACTATTCTCTATCAAACTGCATTTTCGATTTTTTTCCCAAAAAAATTTCAAACCTAGAAATAATCGATACAATGTGACCAATCCAAAGACAGATAAGATATAGTGGCTTTTTTTTGGAAATAGGGATGAAGGTGTGGGTGTGTGGATATGGATATAGATACAGTGTATCCACACCCACACCCCTGCACCCACACCCACCCTCACCAACACCCACACCACACCCCACATCCTCACACCCACACCCCACACCCTTCTGACATAATTATAATAGTTTCTTAGACATAATCTCTTTTTAGTAAAGTTCTTGTTCTCAAGACTAGCGATAGATGTCTCTCTATCGAGTAAAAATTCTTTTATTTTTAATTTAACATGAATAGGACACACATATTTTACGTTCACGAAATAGATGTAAATGGTCTGTTAATAAATAAATAACAACTGCACCAATTAATGAACCTGCTTGTGTTAATACACCAAACCAGAATAATCCACGGTGACCAGATTTAAGCCGAAAATAATTACCAAGCAAAACACGAATAAAATATAATACACAATATTTCAATACCCAACTAAAAGAGATCAAAAGTCGACCAATAAATTGATCAACTAATGGTGAACAAGGTGAAAGTTTAGCTGCAATAAATGTATATGCAAAAAGACCAGTACCAATAACAGTAAGAATATATATGTTACGAGAACGCATACTCGGAACTAATACACCAAGAAATGACACGAGAGGATATGCAAATTGACAAGCTATGATTGTATGATGATAAACTTTGATTGAATAAGGATAAAGAGAAAAGCCTATTAAAAAAAAATGTTTTTTAAATAAAAGAATGAATATTAATATTAAAAAAAAATCAAATATACTTTGTATACTTGGAGTAGCACCTAAAGAAGAAAATTCGAATGAAAAAATGTAACAAAAAATATTCGATTATTTTTACCAATAATAAGAATACTTGTCCAAAAACATAGAAATAAATATATTCCATGCTCTGAAAACCAAAATTCTTTTCTAGTCATTTGACATTCAATTTCCATTGCGTCTTTGTTTTCATTAATATCTAAATCAATATTAGTCTTTTCGACTGTACTTAATTCAACAACTGGTCTAGCGTCTCTAAAATTAAAGAATTTTTAAATCATAATGAAAAAAAATATGACTGCAAACTTTGGATTCGAAGAATCGTTTGATTTTGTATCTTTTTTTCGACCCATTCGTGTCAAACAAAGAGTAATAAATGACAGAAGTGATGCTAACATAATAACTGATAATGCTAAAAAATATGCTTTAACAGAAAACCGTGGTGGAGAATTGTATTCAACTAATTGTCCAGCTTTATTTTTTACACACGATGTTTGACCTATACCTTGTGCTATACCTAATAAAGCTGGAAATAAACTAGAAAGTGCTTCACCAAGAAAATAAGCATTAATGTAAATTGGTTTATAACGATCAAGAAACGGTAAAAATGTTACACTTGATGTACAATCAACAAGTGATAATGTTAATGAAAATCCCATTAAATAAGTTGAATGTGGAGTTCCATTAATTATAGTTGTTTTATGCCATACAAAAGCAAGAATAACTAGAACTACAGTACCTACTGTTAATATAAATATATTTACAGGAATTTCATAAGTAACACCACCATGAGAAAATCGTCGAATAACAGCAATAATCACTACACCAAGATTGGCTAGATTGGCAACAAGACCCATCGTAGCTGGTAAACCCCATCCTTCAGGTAATTGATCGACAATTAGTGGAAATTCAATCCATACACCAGATAGATTAAGCCATGAACCAACAACAAATAGAACAACAAGTGTTGAAACAAATATAGTCGTACATTGTGGTAAAGTCCACATCACATGTATGTAACTAATACAAAAAATACATGTACAATGATCTATTGAGGAAAGTTGAAATGATCTTTTGTTTAGAATAAGAGTTATTATCTATGATAATGTCGAAACATGTTTGTAGTTGTGCGTTGATATTTTGTATGTTAAGGTTAAAAACAGCTAACAAAAATCGAAAAAACAACAGAGCAATATACGGAACGATAGCAAGTCTTTCACTATTGGTGACTTAATTTTCGAGATGGGCTTAATATAGTACTAATTTAAAAAAATAGAGAAAACCTTTTCTCTCTATCGAACTATGCTTTTAGTTTTTTTTTTAAAAGAAGCAGCAAAAGACACACGAAAACAGAGAGCGCTATCATACAATACGATCTACACTGAAATTGTCACCTCACATACTAGAGCATTTTAGACAAATTAGTTAATTTTCCATCGCAAACCATGACAGACAGAATTAAAAGACTGCTAGATATAGTGAAAGACCTTTTGATCCACGGGTAGCAATCATACGTCGTTTGAATTTAATAAAAAAAAAGAGAAATATTCGTATGATTAGTGATAACAACTTTTTCGATCATCTAAATGGTCATTTATATTTTGATATGTATGTATTTACCACAAACGAGAAGCAGTACTATGGATTCATTCGATATTCGTAAAATCTATCTTGTATATACATGTGTTTGGACATCTCGTTGACTTTAAGCGAAAAACAATTTCATGAAACAATAGTTTTATATATGAAGAAAATAAGATGTGACGTTTCAAGAAAATACATCGGAAAAATAACTTTTATTAAATATATTGAAAAAATTTTCGTCGACACATGATGGGCTCGAAAGAAGATTTATTCTGAAAAAAATTGCATTTTTGTAGATTTCTACCAAAATCTAATTTAATTAAAGTAAAAAATAAAAAAAAACTGTTTCGAAGAAGTTGATTACTTATTGAACACGATATTTTTATACTTCAACAGTATATCAGTCTCATTTCTCTATTGTTTTTTCTATACGTGATAATGAAAGGGAGAAATTCATTTAAATATAATACCAATATGTATTAAAGAAAAAGCAAATTCATTCGATATAAAAGCGAAACTATCATCCTTGGTTTTTGGCAAATATAAAATAAAATACTAATACTAAAAATAATCTTTTTTATGCTATTCATATTACAGAAGAATTTATTGAACTATTTGTTTTCCGCAAATGATTTAATGAGCGTAAAAAATATGAAATAAGCTTTCTACGTTTTATTAACTGATATTAAATTCGATTGAAAAAAAATTTCAATCTGTCGTTATTATACTGTTATTTAGAGATGAGATTTTTCGAATTCAATTTATAATTGAGCAAAGCTGATTGGACACTACCACTTTATATGTTTTAATATCGGAAAATCATAGCTATATATATGGCATAGCCATTATACGCTATATCAGGATTAGCCATATGAAGTATAAGTGACATATACCATCGAACGCCAATAGTAGATTATACTCAGAGAGAAAATAGTGGGAAAATGATGTATGCACATCACAAAAAGAATAGTATGAACAAAAATGTCATTGTAAATTATTTTTATCTCATAATTGGCATTTTCATTTATTTCTATTAAAATATTCTCTAAGTCTAATCAGACAGACCATAGATACACCGTATGTATTACTTGACACATGCACACGTTCTAAGACAGCAATACTGAACATAATTGTTCGCTCAAGTAATCGATATCAATTATTATTTTTACTATATCTATGAGCTTTACAAGCTCATTTTTTCCATTCATTTATATTTTCTCAGGAAAAAAATTATAGTTATAGAATCAGGATGTTAATATGTGGATATTTACTATTCTTAGCCATGCCAATACTGTCTTTTGTTTATTAAGTATAATCGTCACAAGAAGATGTGCAAAAGCAATTGTGTGCACTCGTTTTCTACTTCGATCGTTGTCTACTGTAGGTGTGAGGGTGGATATTAATGTTCTCTCAATCCACCACCACATACATACCTACACCACCTGCACGTTCATGTTTACTCACACTCAGCATCATGGTTATTTGAAAAGTTATAATATTTTCCATTAAAAAGATTCTTGCTTTCAACAAAACTAAATGCGTTCTTAAACTACTTCCTTTTGATTTATCTTCTTTTTTGTTTTGAGTTCATAAAGGATGTGGGTATGATTCCTTCATATTCAACATCTACGCCCACATTTTTCGATGAATTAACAACTAATTACTTGATATATTTATTATAATTTAGATTTGAAAGTTTCAAAAATAGAATACATTCATCTTGATATCCTTTTTTCCTAATATTATTTTGTTTTACCTTCTATCTGATTGATTCATTCAAGAATAACATAATCAACATTAGCAAAGAAAATATTCATTTAGATTATATTCTTTTCTCAAGTAGCTTTTTTTTGTATTGATTTATAATTGATATGAACGAGTCGAGAAAAAAGAAATGAGAGCACTATACTTTTTTTTATTTTGACCGTCGATTCGATATTCTCATTTGTATGATTTTCTGATAGAAAAGATAAAATAAGATTCGTTGGAGACTCGAGTTAAAATCTAAGTTAGATTTGATGAATTATGATCCATGAGAAAATTATGTCCGTTCGATTAAGTGTCGAGTAGACGTTTGTTTGTGAAATTATTGACTAACCCATCGAAAAACAAAGACAAAATTACTCTATTTGCATGAGAATAACCTTGTCTTTTTGTTCTTAATGAATATCTTAATAGTAATGATTACAAGAAAAAAATGTTTGATATTTTTTATGTATATCCGATGGAAACAAAATCTGAAATTGATTTTCAACATTTCAAGTCACATACCTTATGTGTTAATCATGTATCAATGGTCGATTAAAGCATTATCATTCATATTAATTCAATTGAATAAAGTTAATACCATGGCTAAATTTTGTATATATGTCTTTGTTTATCATTTTCATCGTAATGAATTAATTCGTTTAGGAAATCATATTAATTTATGTGAATTATTTATTAAGAAATTTTTCTAATAATTATTAACTTTATTAATCGATACATAATGATAGAAATTATTCACATTGATATATTATCAAAGTTCAATTGTAAGTTAAAACATCATTTATTTACTTTCGAACAGAATACTATCAATTTATCAGTTTTCTATACTATGATATGTTTACTAGACATTCATCAAACAAGCATCAAATATAGAAAATTTAACAAGTTGAAATTGTTTGTAAAAATATTTCAGGCTCTATAGTCTGATAAATTCACTTTTTTTTGTTGAAGATTAACAGTAACAAGTCAAACAGTGCATTAAAACTTTGGAAAAGTTGCCATTTTTAGCAATTTTTGTCGAATACTCTTAACTCTTTCACAAAAAAAAAATAAAATTTCAAGAATGAAGATACAAGAAAAACTTAGAACCGCAGTCTCTCGAGTAGAATTCGAATATATTTTGAAAATAAAATGGTATTTGCATGTTCGAGAAGTAAGATCGATTATTGAGAGGGAAAGTGAAGGTGGATTGAAAATGCATGTTCAAGTAAAATAGTAGTTTCGCTATTATTTACTAATCAACATAGATTATTAACTAAAAATGAATATTCTCTATTAAATAATTCTTCTGAATATTCTTCATTAATATCTTATTCTAATGATCGATCATATGAACAAATTAGACAAATAATTAAAAAGTTTAATACCTTTGTTTATTATATCAATATTGGTTTATACAAATTTCTATTGTAAAAGATGTACGAATACCGATTTAACAACAAGAACAAGGGGAAGATTTTCATCAAACGAGCTTGAAATAAAAAATGACTAACTTACTAAACAGCATATTAAGAATATTTCACTAAACAAACAATCTATTACGATTAAATCTTTTACATATTTAATGAAATTTGAGAAAATATCTTCAAGTATTGATCCATAACAAAACAACTCGTTTCTGATAAAAAAAGGTGAGGATCTGAATTAGATTGTAATTTATGTTAATGTCATCTAAAATTTCTTTTCTCGTATATCGGTTATTTAATTAATGCCAGTCGACAATTTGATCTGAAAATTTTTATTTGTTTTCGATAAAATCTTTCATATATTTGGACAAAATTTGAGTTCAATGTCGTTCATTAGATATGGTGATAAATATAGGTCACATGTTGAGTAAAACAATGATAAGTCTCGGCTTAAGGTAAGGTTAGAATTATTTTCGAGTTTTTCTTTTAATTGAATATTGTTTATCGAACAAAGTATGAAGGAGATAAGATGAATCTGAAAACTTTGTGTATTATTCTTGTTAAATTTATATTTGTTTTTAAAAATTGATTTTGAATTTTTAATAAAAGATCATTCAGATCAAAATTATATTTTTAAACGTTTTTGTTAATTATCGAATGAACTCGAAATAATTTGAGTATTATTTCTAAAAATAAAAAACGTAGTAATAATAAAATTTTCTTCAATTGTGCCAAAAAAAAATCTTCGTACAATACAATTATTTGTTAGTTCAATAATTGCAGAGAATATTGTGAATATGCATCAAACAGCAAAGCATATAAAATCAGTCGATTTCCATCACTACACAAAGAGCCAATATACAAAGAATCGCAAGGATATTTATCATAGGGCATACAATATTTTACACTTATATAATCTTCATATTGTTAATAGAGTGATTTCTAATAAACTGAATTTGTTAAGGACATGGAGATTATGGAAGACTTCGGTACTTTTATTGATCATTAGTAAATGCTATTTGAAATTCAATTGGAAGAAGACGTTCAAGATTTGAACGACTTTTTGAAAAAAAAATGAAGTAAGAGGAGTTTTTAATAAATTTGATCGGAGAAGACTTTTGTATGTTGAATAAGATGATTAGTTTGATATCGTTGATCTTTTAATGAAATAATATCAATATACTGATAACAATCTTCATACAAAAAGTTATATGAACTTTCATTCGAATAAAATACATTCAAATAATAATTATTTATATCTTCGTTTGATAATGATTCAACACAGAATTTAAATAATAATAAAACAATTTCTGTATGAAATCAATTTCTTTTCTTTTAATAATAAGTAACAAGATAGATCGTTTATTATTTTTATCGTTTCTATATTTCAGTCAAAAGAAAGAACTAATATAATTAATGACAATATTCTCTCTTCGACTAAATATCAAATGTAATAGATCATTTATCTGCTAGATTATTTTCATTAGTTCATTCGTTTTATTAAATGAACATTATTGATTATTGAATTTTTTTCTCAAAATTATCTTTATTAATGAAGCAATATTCTATTCTTTAAGATAATTTATTTCTCTGTATCCTATTGGGAATATAAGATCAATAATGTCATTTGTATATATCGACAAAGAATCCAAATCTTACTTGAAAGAGAAATTTCCTGTTTACCTATAATTAAACTGCCCTCTAGAATTATTTTCGAGATGTTGATGTTGAAAATAGTAAATTATAATTTTTATAGAATTTAATAATATTAATTGAATGAATTTTAAGTTGATTTATATAATGTTCAAGTTGAAAATATATTTACGGATAAGTTTTTCGAAAATTGTCAAAGATGCATATTAATAAAATGGGTTTCAAATGATAACATTTCTAAATATTTGTTTAGATATTCGATTAACTGACAAATTATCAACAATATTTCAATAAGTAATTGATTTGTCTTGTGTCAGACATTAAAAAAAAATGGATTTTGTAAAAAACTTTGAATATATTCATAAAATAATATCTGAGAAAATGAAAGATATCGATTGTCATTCAAAAACTCAAAATATATTACAGATGTGGATAAAGCTCACACTCATAACTGACCCACATCTACACCTTTTTCTTTCTACCCTCTTTCATTTAAATTTATTTGTGTGTTTGTAGTTCAGTTAATTTTTCTTCCTTTATTTCTATGACATATATATTTTATGACGATCGACTGCTTATAGTAACGGCATTTTTCTCTCGTCAAACGACTTAATGGTCATCCGAAGACAAGTTCTATGTGAAATGATACACTAGATTTCAGCCTCTTTAAGGGTATTCCCCTTTTTAGGCTTTCTCAAGAACGATTCAATCGAAATTTCTAAAACTTGCAGGGCAGATATATTGGTGGTATTAGAGTCAGTTTCGAAAAATGCTCCGTTCTCTGAGAAAGAGAGATCAGAGCGGTTAAAAATGATCCTATTTCTCCTAGATACTACTTTTGATCGAGCTGAAACCTTGTTTTTTTTACGGATGCAAGAAACTGTTTGAGGTGTATAGCTTCTTTTTTCGATGTCTTTTATCTTGTCCTCTTCAAATAAAAAAGGTCAAAATACGAAATGAACCATAAAAAAATGCTTATTTCTACATTAGGTTAATATTTGTAACATTTGCCAAAAACTAACAGAACAATATTTTTTTTCAAATGAAAACAACCAAACAGTACATTAAAAAATAAAGTATTGTCTTCTCCAGAAGACTGCAGTAACTCTGCATGATAGCAAGTTTTAATTTTCTGGAAATTGAAATAAAATAAGGACAGCAGAATTTCAAAGCGATTTATGTCACAATTTTGGTTGGATTGGACTAGGTCACAAAATTCAAGTTTTTTTGATTTCGTATACTCGGTATGTTCATTCTACTTGACAGACCTAACATTTTCAACATACTAGTTTGAATTCTCCTTTCCAATTTAACCCAAAATTGTGAAATAAATTTTCATAACATATCCTATTAACACTTCTTTGAATTTTTAGAACATAGAGATTTCTCACTAACTTCACTTCTATTTAGGTAAATGATGGTGGAGTCACAGCAAAACGCTGAGAAGAAGAATAAGGACACTTCTACTCTTGTTGACCATCAATCTGCAGCAACAACGTCATTAGTACTCTATTTCCATATTGAAAATATTTTGTTGGTTACATGCCCGTCTTTGATTTTCAGAAGCCGTTCTTGGTGCGGTTGTTGACCAATAGTTGTAGTTTGTAGCCTTTTTGTCATCGGTTTTCTAGTGGTGGATACGCTTACTATTACATTAACTTTAATTTATTTACCTTGACGAGGCGATTCTTAATAGACAAACAATTATAGGTTATTTTCTGAATTTGTTTTTTATTAGAAACCTTTCAACGCAATTCCGATAGATTTGAAATGTGAAATACAATGGAGTCACTGAAATAGGCTACCTTACTTTTACGGCAATCGACTTTTAGCTGTTCAATAAATTCCATACAGCATATAGTTGACGACTGACAGATATTTCATTTTTTCGATCTATTCTTATATTCAAACAACCCTATATGTGCATTATTTAAATAAGTATCCAATCGGTTCACCAATTTTGGGTGTGGGTGTGAGTGTTGTTTTCTCTTGATCCACGTTGACAGCCACACTCTTTAGAATAAAACACAGTGTTGGTTCCAAACGTCATAATTGCCAGTGCATACACGAATACTTTTTCCATCACGATCATACAGGTTTATCTTTTTGGTAACTTACTATTTTTCGCGTCATGTATCTCATTACTCTATGGTATGCTTCATCATCGTCTTTAGATGAATTTTCATTAAAAATGAATTCTTTTAGTATTACAATATCTCAGACTCATGTTTCTGACCTGATCAAGTGTTGGACCGATCGTGTTACAGGAGACTATA
Organism: Rotaria sp. Silwood1; assembly: GCA_905250075.1. NCBI lineage: Eukaryota > Metazoa > Rotifera > Eurotatoria > Philodinida > Philodinidae > Rotaria > Rotaria sp. Silwood1. The sequence continues at coordinate 133,248 of CAJNOP010000502.1, forward strand.
TCGAATGTTAATTGGAACTAAAATAGTTTACGAATGTTTTACATATAGCAGTTAATTAGTAAGGATGCTATAGATGATCTCGTTTCTTTTTATTTTTGTTTTCAATTATTTATTAGCGTCTTGGATACAATCTAGGCGTTTTCGATACCATATGCTTTCTTCTTCAAGTCCATACTTTTCACATAGATTGATAAATTTTTCATAAACATCTCAAATATTAAATGAAGTGTTGAATAAAGTTTTCGTAAACAAACAGGACATAGATATAAAGGCTGCCAATCCATTTCTATTTCATGATTTGCACCATTCATCAAACAAGTATAATAGATACAGTGTCTTAGACCAAATGAATGACCTAACTCACGTAGCAGAATTTTTATAGAACGTCAAAGCATTATTATTCGATGTTTATCAGTTAATGGAGATAAGAGTAATGTTTGTGTTGATGCAGGAAATAATGGATCAAGACGTGCAAATGAATAAACACCAACACCATCGATTGCTCGTGCCTGTCCATAAATAAAATTCCAACTTTCGTTGGGATAAATATCAGCCATAGTTACAGCAACACGTAAAAGTTCTCGTCTTGGATTACGTTTATGACGTGTTTGAGATAAATAATTGTAAAAGCCATTTGTTCGATATTGTCGTATTCCATCATTTTCTCGAAATTTCATATCTTTTGAAAAGTCAATAGTTGGTAATAATTCAATTTCACATCCAGAAAAAAATGCACGTGCAAATTCAATAATAACATCAAGTGGTGCAGCTCTAAAAGGTTATATTAATAATTTGATACGAGAAAACAACAATAATCATTTTTACCGAGGATGATTAATACTACCAACTGGTTGAATATAAATAGTTTTGTAACTATCATATGAAAAAGAAATCTTCTCAGCAAAAGATCAGGAACAAATAAGCTATTACTTACGTTCCATGCGGAACAGCTTTTAATACAATGCATTCAAATGATTTCATAGTTTCTCCCGTTTCTTGATGATTTCTCAACCAGTCATCACGACTAGGTTTTGGTACTTGTTGAAAACTCTCATCAGCTTTGTTTGTTACAGCCACTTTCATATCTCTTGGTAACTACAACAAGAATCAAATACGTAAAAGACAACCATATTCTATATACACTAGAGCTGTTTAATATCACCAAGAGCTTCAGCAATTCGTTTAGCATCCGGAGGTACAAAATTCATGGTTACTGTAATATGTAAAATCGTTGACAAAATTAAGTAATATAATAAAATATGGCTAGAACAATTTAGATAGGATTTCATGAGTCATAGTATTAATTATGAGTAATTTTATATAATTCTACCACACCAATGAATTTTTCGTTGATTTAACGACAACTTTTATGTAGATAAGAGCATGACAAGAGAGCAGCGATCTCTAGCGAAAAAGTTGATCTTTGAATGTGAATATGAGTGCATGGTTGATAAAAGGACTAACACTTAACACCCGCACGCACCCACATTCTAAATAAGGAAACACCGAAAACACCCACATCAACTCTAGTAGAAAATACTCTCTTGGCATATTTTTCACCAACACTACAAATGAAATGCTACAAACTCTTATTTGAAAATAGATCAATTTTCTTTCATAACACAAAAGTAATATTTAATAATATTTACTTACTCTGCCTGCATGCAAAGAAAAAAACAAATGAAATCCTACCATTAGAAAAATCAGGTGATCGAATTCGTTGGATACACAGATATTAATTTATTTTTATCGTAGTGCCAATAGCAGGGCGTTCTTTATTTTAACAATTGCCATATAGTTCATGAAAATTACGAGAAAGTCGGAAAAGATCGTCAATTTTAGTGAACAAATCGAGATGTAAGTCCGTAATACAAGTGCCGATTTTCATGAATCAGATCGTTTCTTCTATTATGAAAGGCTATTTTGTGTTGAAAAGCTTTCTGAAATCCTAAAAGGAAATCAAAGATAAAGAGACTTTTCAATATAAATTGAATGCGATTTTCCTGTTGTGCCGTAGTGTTCAACTTGATTTTAACTGAAATTTCAAATTTTACCGTACAATGATAGAGAGCAAGACACACAGCGTTGGTTATCTCGTAGATAAACGCGCTGAGATAGATATGATGACTGTAGTTTCTAGCTTTTGATAAAGTGTAGCTTGTAAGTGGAATTTCAATTCAATTCAAGTTTAAAGTTTAATTCATGGGATTAAGTGTAAGATGGGCGCAAAAGAAAGAACAAGATAAATGCAAAAATTGTCTTTTCAATCTGATTCAAATGAATACATCTAGCTGCGCTCTTTGTTGAAGTTGCAATTGACGTTGACGCTGACGTTGACGGAGTGTATGTTGGTTTTGGCGTTGTTGTTGTTGTTGTCGATGATTTTGTTGTTGTTGTTGGAACCGTGATATTTATCGGTATGACATAGTTACGTTGAATTAGTTCAACGATAGCTTCTGCATTTGATTGTGAAGCACATAAACGTTGGTTGCAAGTATAAGCCATCTCATCAAATATCGGATCTTGAGAAACTACATGAGCCCAGTCAAGTTCTGGTTGTTCTGTGGAATTGGCACATCTACTATGAAATTCTAAGGGTCTGCCATCAGACCAGACTCGATAAGTTGCCTTACAGAATCCTTGACCAGAACATGGTTGACTACTTGGGCAAGTATCATGAGGTCGTGGATCACTTGAATTAAAGAGCACATCGGCTAGATTCTTTTGTAAACTCTTAACTTGGTTCTGGACTTTAAGCCAATCTTTTTTCAAAACCTCTTTGACAAAGTCTTGATCACAGTTGTCTGCTGTAGAACAGTCCAATCCAATCATTAGATTGGATGTTTCATTGTAAAGTGCGAATATGGTAATCGTATAGAAATAAAAACTCTGTGGTGGAGTTTGAGCATGAATACGTCCAACAATTAAACCAGAGCCGTAATCTAATGTCAACTCAACTTGACAACTTTGCTCAGTAGAGGGTTTATCCACTACAGTGCAAGATGGAAAAGTAATATTGTTGATGGAAGTGAAGAAATTGCAATTGGCGGCACAGACCAGACCATTAACAAGTCGATTTGATGCTGATAACCATAAGATAAAGACATAGGCGAAGCATGGCTGATACGTGGAAAAACAGTTGATATTCATTCCTTTTCTTCTTTTAATGTGTTCTTTCTCATTTACCGGTGTAGTGTGGAGAATGCTTATCGTCCTCTTGCATTATGTTTCTTCTATTCTGACGCACTTGCCATCGAAAACAACCAATGAATACACAGTAAAAGGCCTTATCAGTAACAATGTACTTTGGGTGAATAATTATGCATCCGTAGATACGTACATAAAACCGTTTAAATAAGTTTGTTAGCGTAGCTCTCTTGCACTAAAATGCGAAGCTAACATATAGGGTGTGGGTGTGGGTGAAAGGAAGAAGTACATCCCCATCTACATCGTGCCCACACGCACCCTGATCGTTCCTAAACCACACCTTACAGTTGGACAAAGTTTCACTAACAAGGATATTATACATAAGAATCTGCAATCTGGAATTGTCTATCATTTTACATGTAATGATTGTCCTTCTCAATATATAGGACAAACTAGTAGGCAAGCGATCAGACGCATAATTGAACATGGCTATTCTGTACCAATATCTATTGATGAATCAATACCCTCAGTAACATCTCAAATAGATTCAACTGATACACCACCACTGAGAAGATTTAATCGCTTAAAAGAAGAAAGATTATAGACCGGAACAATATCTGGTGGCCAGTTGAATCCAAATTCTCAATGTCGGGAGTGGGAGAGCGTTCATAGGAATTCGTATAAACGTTCCGATTTAAAATCGGCTCTAGCAAGACATGCAGTAGAATTTAATCATCAAATCAATTAATTCTGATTGAAAGATCCTGTTTAAAGATAGTACGATCCACAGATTAAAAGTTAAAGAAACATTAGCTATTATGGCTTAAAAACCTGATCTTAATGCAACTACTCGTTCTACTCCATTAATTATTTTTCCGGAAGGTATAACAAATAAAAAGAAAGTCAAGTTTAAATTAAAATAGAATATCGTAGATTTTTCTAGATTATATGACTCATCAAATATTTAAGTACAAACATTTAGCGCATATATATACGTCGTTATTTCTGCTTTCCTTTGATTTAATCTATTTCTTCAACATAGTTTCTTGGAAATGATGATTAAACTCATCGAAAGCTCGAGTGGTTTTTAGTGTTATTATTGTAATCGTTATATATTTTTGTTTTTTTAATAAAGAGAAACGTTCTTAGCTGCTGTGAAATCAATTTTATATATTAATTAGCTTAATTTATAATTACTTCAGTAGATTGGAATGATGTTATTTTGTTAAAAAAAAACTTTTTAAATATTTGTAATCATTTTACAATTGTCTTCATTTTACAATGAGATTGATTAATTAGAAGGATAAAAAGAAACATCTTAGATAACGAAAAAGAGATAGTTGAAGAATGACACAGATCAGAGTTTTCTGAGATATAATAAAATAAATAAAACATAGAAGAATTTCAGATATATTAGATCGTTTATTATATAATAATTTCATGCATTGTCGTATTGGTTGCCATTCACATTTTTCTTATTTATTCCCATGTCGCCTCTTTTGGGTGTGAGTGGGATGTGGGGGTGTGGATGTGGGTGTTGTGTTCTCTTTATCGAGACCCATACCCACACCCACCCACATCCACACCCACCCACATCCACACCCACCCACATCCACACCCGCACTCATACCCACACCCACATCCACACCGACCCACATCCATACCCGCACCCACACTCATACCCACACACCCTGTCATCAAATATGCATTGTCCTTGCAAATTTTGCCAGAGTACTGAATCTTCATTTGTCTGTTACATTCTCAATCAATGGTACGTCGACATCGATTTTCATAATCACAAACATCTATTGATTTCACTATTTAGTCTTATTCTACCAGCTGTTCATCGTCTGATCATTTTATTTTTTGTCGAACGTATCAAAATCGACTCGAAATTCTTGATTGTATCTAACTGGTTATTTACTTTTGTTCATTTCGCTAACATTCACCTTCGTCATCTTGTCGTACCATAAGATATGTAAAAAAAAAAGAATTCAATAGTTCAATGAATCATTTTTGTCAACAATTAATCTGACGTCGTTCCTATACAGTTTTTACATGCTGATCGTGTTATCTACGTATGTAAGAAAAAAAGGATAGAAAAAAATCTAATTTTAATAATTTATAACAATGTTTTGCGTTTTTGTCGATATTCGAACGTGGAATCCTGGTTTTTTTAATGATTTCTCGTATCTATACAGACAAACTATGAAGTTATCTTTTAGCGAAAATCAGATTACTATTGTCCAATACTAGCACTTTAATATCATCGATACCAATTAATTCAAAATAGTCTGAATTCTTTATAGTCGGTTTCTGTGACTTTACAATAGAAAATCGAGCCACATCACAAATTTAACATGATCTACTCTAAAATCGTAATGTTGAACCAATTTTTTTTTAAATGTTTCTCTATTCGTACATATCAAAGCATTGAAACAACGAGGAAAAATAGTATGGGTGTGGATGTGTGAGTGTGGGTCTGAGTGTTGCTATAGGCGTGGTCGTGAGTGTGGATATAGGTGTGAGTAAAAAGAAATGGAATCCCCCACACCCACATCCTACTGTCACTCTCATTTTCTTCTCATAGTCTTAAAATAGTATTCATTATCCATCGTTCATTACAATTAAGTTCCTGATTTGTACGCCTTGATGAGGCGAACAATGTCCAAAAATTGAGAAATAATTCTCAAAATCTAAATCACGCGTTACCTATAGCATTCTTCATATTCAACCTAATATCGACGAAAAGCTGTGCAACCATAATGGGTACATGTAACAGTGTTGAGGATACTGCATTATTTTGGTTTGGAAATGCAGAAGTTGTCGGAATCCAGAAGAAAATTATTTTCCAGCCATTAGTCAGTCTTCATACGATGAAAATTTGTCCATTTCGAAAGGTGATAGATTTAAATAAAGCACGAAAATAATCATGTGCATATAAATATTATTTGTATACCTCTCTCTAAGGTATAAGACGATGTTGATGATGGATGACAGAAAAGTCAATATTATTTTTTCATTTGAAACAACGTCAAAAGATTCGAAATCTATTGTCGGCGCCAGAATTAAATAGGGGTGGGTATAAAACGAATATCTCGAGAATGGCAGTAGCTAGCGATCTGTGGCTTTCACCAACTGAAAGAGTAGAAGTTGGGACGTCTTTTTCTCCGATAATGTATAAGATAAAATCCTTTTAAAAGTAATCATCTTTGAAAAATATGCAAAAGAATGCATGAAAGTGACCTTTTATCTAGATGAAATTTTGATTTTGCCCTTTGATTTAGACCGAGGGACTTGAGATCTATAGTTTAAGATACAATGCGCTTTTTTACTTTTCATTATATTTTTATCGAAAATCCACGCTATTATCAGAAAAAGTGTGAAAACTTAGTAAAAAATCAGTATAATTCCCTATTATTTCTTGCATGTAAATACATGATTCCATTTGCTCAATGTTAGAATGCAATAGGAGAACCATTTGCATTGTATCTTAAACTATAGATCTCAAGTCCCTCTGTCTAAATCAAAGGGCAAAATCAAAATTTCATCTAGATAAAAGGTTACTTTCATGCATTCTTTTGCATGTTTTTCAAAGATAATTATTTTTAAAAGGATTTTGTCTTATATATTATCGGAGAAAAAGACGTCCCAACTTCTACTCTTTCAGTTGGTGAAAGCCGCAGGTCGCTAGCTACTGCCGTTCTCGAGATATTCGTTCTACACCCACCCCTATTTAATTCTGGCGCCGACAATAATTACGTTTTCTTTTTTTCTTCTTATGGCAACAATTAATTGAATAGTTCATGAGTACTGTGTATAAGAAGAGAGACTGTATAATACAGGTTTCGTTCGAATAAATATAAAAGAAAAATATAAACAACAAAATTGAAACTTATACGTCTTTCATTATCAAACAACAGAATTGAAATTCAAGAGGCAATCCTTTTGCTTATAAGAATAGTATTTCTGCGCATTATTTTGCCAGTCTCTTTCTATCTTCGATTCATTTCATTTGAATAATTTTTAGTTAGAACTCGGCAACCCAATAGGCTTTTCGAATTAGAAATGATAGTAGGACGTAGCGAATGGTCGACAGAAGAAGCTTCAGGTTTCAACAAAGTTGAATATATTCAGAAAGACCTCAATGCAATCAAGAACGTGTCTGAAAGTAAGGAATCCTCCATCTCTCTCAGTGCTTCATAGATTTAATGAATTTCAGTCCGTGTTCCTCAGATAATACCAACTATTCTGTTCAGTGCGATTATTGGAGGTTTGGTTGCTAGTGTTGCTTTGGCGGCAGTACTTACTGTCTACATCAATGATCAATCGAAGCAAGGTATTTGTGTGATCTGAAAATGAAAACAGTTAAACTCTTCGCGAGGTAGGGTGGGTGGGTGTGGGTGTGAGTGTGAGGTGTGGGTGTGGGTGAGTGTGGAGATGGGAATGTAGGCGAAGAGAACACTCACTACAACACCTACTCTTCTTCATACCCCCACTCACACCCACACCCACACCCACACCCACACTCACACCCACACTCACACCCACGCCCTCTAAAAGAAATGGTAGTATCATCAGAAGCTGAAGAAACCGCCAAATCTCATGGTACCTCTCCTTCCGCCCCAAAAGACTTGGCATTTTACCGCGACGAGATAGAACGAGGCGGTGTAACACCGCGACTCAGTAATCTCTGATATTTCATATCAACAAACAATCTTTTTCGACGACTCTATTAACTACATCAACAAGAGGATACATCCAATTCCACCATGTTGAACATTGTGGAACTAGTTCCGCCCCCGGAATCAATTTCGTCCAATTCCGAAAACTCGATCATCATTTAACATAAGAGTCCTCATCGATATCGATCGAGTTTCGTCAATTCTGGGAATTCCAGGAATTAACTTGAGACCACACTACTCAAAATTCCCAGGAAGTCTGTCCAATTTCGGAATTGAAGGCGATTCTCGGAATTCCGAAGTCGGACGGAATCCCAGAAACTCCTAGGAATTCCGTTCAATTCCGAAATAAAGAAGCAGTTTCTGGAAATTGACGGAACTCGATTAATATCGATTAGGTGGCTTGTGTTGAATGATAACCAAGTTGCCGGAATTGAGTAGAACTGATACCGCAATGTTCAATATAGTGAAATAGGGTAACTGCTCACAAACAAGTACTAGTTTATAGCAGTCAGTAATTTTTCAATTTCGAAAAAGAATAATTTTTTTCTTTCGTCTTCTACCAAATAGTAAACGCTAATACTCTCAGTCCAATTCTTGTTGTGAATCTCATTATCGACAGTATCGGTATTAAACATGTCCGGCAAATACTTATCGCTTTCTATCGGCAAATTTTTCTTGATGATAATCTTCTTATTAGAAACGTGAGAAAAATTCATATAGAAATGTCTTGACCTGTAAAGATAATTCGATGAAAAGTAAATTTAATTTTTATCCAATGAATTCGAAACTCTTTTGTAGACACGGGAACAACAATATTGACAAGTAAATAACTAAGATATTATGAAGAATGTTAAAAATTGCATTGAATACTAATTTTTAGCTACAACGACATCAACAACAACGGTAACAAGCACCACTAGTACAAGTACATCTTCAACATCAAGTATGTTATCAATTGAAAAATTCTATTGAAAATGAAACTTATCTGAATAGGTACCACTTCTACAACAAGTAATTGTATTCAGTGTAGATGTAGTTCTTGCTCATTAATCTATCTCCAGGTACAAGCACAACTACGACTACAACAACAACTTCAACGACAACCACTACAGAAACTACGACAACTTCAACGACAACAAGCACCACGATCAGCACAACAACAACAACTAGCACAAGTAAACAATAGTAGAACATAGTTCATCGAAAACGTACAGTTGTACAAATGAAATGTTGATTGTCCTTACAAAGAGATAGAAAAAGACGATACTCTGAGATCAAATGATTATGTTGACTATCACTAAAAAGGAGTTGAGTCCGTCTGTGAACAATAGAGAAAAATTCCAATGATAATTTCAGAAAACCGTGTGTCGTTGTAGTGAACTAAATTAAGAAACATAAAACGATTTCGATCAAATTTTTGAAATGTATTGATGATTTAATCAGTTATTTCCTATTTAATCGTATTTGAATAGCTACAACATCTGCTGCACCTCTCTCATATATCTTCTGGTCATTTGATTCCAATGTCAATGATATGTATAATGTATACAATGGCGTTGGCATAAATGGTGCGACTTATATTTCACCTGGCTACACTGGTTATGGGTCGGCATTGTCTCTCAGTGGAGCAAATTCCCAATACGTTCTCGTGTCAAATTACAAAGACATGACATACACAAGTTTCACTTGGGAAATGTGGTCTTATCCAATCAACTTAGGTGAGTTACTAATCCTGTCGAACTTTCTCTGATAGGAATAGATCTATATGAACAATTCTATGATAAAAACTGGTCGAGTCACGATTAACACATTACTTCAGTCTGATCTCTATAAGTCTTCAAGGAGTGTCTGCTAATGTTGCCTATAACATATTGAACATTGTCCCAGGGCTTAAAATATGATATGTAACACTTGAAGTAAACGCAGAACTACAGACTCATGACTCTGAAAGTTTAATGACGTCTAAGAGATTTGACGATGTCTCTTGCAGTACTTTGCCATGTTAGGAAGTCTTTTGAAATTTCATGAGCTGCTTCACAGATTTATATAATGTTTCGAAATCCTTGCAATCTTTTCAAGTCTCGTGAAGTGTCGAAGTCCGTACTTTTACTTTATACCAAAAGCTTTTGAATAGCTAAAGGTACGCTCTTCAAATAGACCTTGAAAAGTTTTTGCACGAAAATATGAAAACAGATCATTTTATCTTCCCAATCATCCACATCGTCTCACAACACTAATCTATGCAGTTATCATAAACTATGCATTGACATGCTTTACAATTAAGTATGTCTTATACACGCCACTACATGCGTAGATGGGGCTTATTCAATGAAAGAGACTCTCTAATGCAACAAATTGAATAGATCTAGTTTTCATCCAATGTAATTTCGAGATATAGCTTGTTACTAGAAAACATTGCTCGATCAGAATTCATGAAGAACTTAAATTTTCGAAATGTACTATTAACACATTGGGCACGATTCAGTTTTCGTATGAAATTTCTGCAAGATGTCATTTTTATGAATAGTTCACTTCTAATAAATGCACTTAATGACCCTTTCGTTATCTTCTACTGATTATTTATCGTTCTCTTTCTTGTATTACTACATAATGAATCATTTTTCGCGAGTAACTAGAATTGCCTGAGTCAATTTTTCGTTCTTTTTCATGTTATATATAACATATGTGAGAAGAAGGAGGAAAATTCCAGGCTTTTCTCTGTTATTCTTATCCATGTGTTGTTTTACTATATAAAGACGAGTGAATTTTTGGAATAGTACACATGTCGTTCGAAGAAACCGATTCAGAAGAAAGCGTTAGCTCACGAAGTGAAGTGAGTTCTTTGGATGATGATTTCGATAGAATACATCTTGAATCTGAAAGCTCCGACGAAGAAGTGACAAATGACGAGGTAGATTCAAACGTCTGGAATGAAATAAAACCAGAATCGGATGATGAATTTATGGAAGATCATGGTCTCGTCGAAGAAGTAACTTCGACTTCAGGAGACAATACAATCGACCCTATCGATTGCTATCGGCATTTCATTACGGACGAAATTATTGACCTTATGGTTCGTGAAACTAATCGCTATGCGGAACAATATTTGCAAACTCATGAGATTAGCAGACGGTCAAAATTTCGTCAATGGAAACCAACCACCGATGAAGAGATGCTGAAGTTCTTTGGAATCATTATCGAGATGGGATTGGTACAAATGCCGAAACTGAAATACTACTGGAGCAGTAGTCAATTGTACGGATCAGAGATCATACGAAATGCCATGTCGAGAGAGAGGTTTGAATTACTCCTCAAATTTTGGCATTTTACAAACAACAATAACAAGAATTCGGACCACGACAGGCTGTTCAAGTTGAAACCACTCTCAGATTTACTCAAAGAGAGGTTTTCATCAGTATATATGCCTGGCTCAGTTATTAGCATCGACGAAAGTATGGTACCATGGCGAGGCAGACTTTTGTTCAAACAATACATCCCTGGAAAAGCACACAAGTACGGCGTAAAGATATACAAGCTAGCGGCTACCAATGGATACACCTGGAATTATGTGATCTATACTGGTCAGCAAGATCCTATGGCAGGTCGTGGACATGCTGAAGCAGTCGTAATGAATCTATTGAATGGTCTTTCGGGATGTTATCGAACCGTGGTGGCTGACAACTTCTTTACTAGTATTTCTCTAGCAAAACGTTTGTTGGAACAGGATACGTATCTTATTGGAACATTGAGAAGTAATCGTACTGGATCAGGATATGAAGTTGTTCAGAAAAAGCTCAAGCCTGGTGAGGTTTATGGGCTCCAGAACAAAATCGGTGTAAAATTGATCAAGTGGAAAGATAAAAGAGACGTTCTGATGATATCTACTAAACCATTTCATTCAGCAACTGTGGTGAACACCGGAAAAATCAATAAACTGAATGAACGCATCATGAAGCCGCAAGTTGTTCTCGATTACAATGAAGGCAGACAAGGTACTGATTTATCAGATCAACTATCAACATACCACACATGCCTGAGACGGTCAATAAAATGGTATAAAAAGGTGGCATTTGAATTGGTATTTGGAACTGCAGTGGTTAATAGTTATCTGATTTACAAGGAAAATTATGCGGCGAGCAACATACAGATTTTACAGTTTCGAGAAAGTCTTGTACGATCTTTACTCCTTGGTGCGCCAATCGAGAAGCTAAAACCTGGTCCGATACAACAATCAGCAAGTCATTCCAAGCGCAAACTCGCTGATCACAAGCTCGAAGAAAAGGAAGGATCTACGCGCAATGTTGGCAGACGATGTACTAGCTGCTATGCGAAGGGAAGGCACAACAGTCAAGAGAAGCAAGCTATGCGGCAGCAAAGAAAGTGAAAACTTTTTGTTCTGACTGTGATAAGTTTTTTTGTCTAGAGTGTTTTAATGACAAGCATTATCCTATGGAATAAAGGACGCAAATAAAGCACTGAACACAGAACAACTGACACTTCATGTTTATAACCTCGTGCCTAAGAAAAAATCAAAAGAAAGTGTTTGTCTATACAGTTACTCGTAAAACCATAGCGTGGCCCACCGGTGGGCCACATCGTGCCCAATGTGTTAAAGCAATATTGTTCAATATAAAGATGAGATCTAAGTTAATCTTCTGCTTGCAAAATTTAGATTCACGAATATTGACGTCTTATCTCTAATAAAACATGAGTAGAACATGTCTTCTTTGAGATCTGAGTACAGAACAGAATAGTAATAAGTTCAATTACTGAAGTTTTTAGTAATGATTATGATAAATGTAGAGATTTACTGATTTTTAATCATAATTATTTTGAATACACATACTTATTCAATCGGTTCTACACAGGATCTATTTACATATCATGCGCTCGAAAGTTGATGTTATGAGGAAATTCTGAGTCTTCCAATTATTTTTCTCAGATGTAAAATCATCTGTTAACATTGAAGCAACCCTTGAATGAGATAGACTAAATGTATGTTTATATATTGATTAGTTAGTACATTTTATCTTTCTAGATAATTACGACAATTTGATGTTTGGCATGTGTCAAACAACTAGCATTAATTTGTGCATGTACTTAATGGTTCGACAAAACCGAACTTATTTTGCATTTTATGGTAATGATTGTTGGGGCTCAACAATTGTATTGACCAATCGTTGGTACCACTTCGCATTTGTCTACGATTATGCAGCTCTGACACAATACATTTATTTGAATGGTATTCTCGAATGTACACATAGTTCATCGAGTCCATTTCAGGCAACAAGTGGAGCGATCACTATTGGAGCGATTAATAATACAGGTACGACACCGGCCTCATTTTGGACGGGCTACAACGATCAGATGGCATATGTATCGAGAGCGAAGACTGCGACAGAAGTTTTAATGGATGCAACTCTCGTGGCTTATTATTCATTTGATGATGGTTCATACTATGATTCAGGACCAAAGAAGATCAATGGAGTACGTCGAAAAAAACATAGAAACCTATCTTATTCATTTCCTAGATCAAAGCATAGATCTAAATCACAAAATAGGTTTATTTTCATTTCGTACCAAATAGACAGTAAAAGATATGATTGAAACTGAGAAACCGCACTGATAGAAAATTGATTCACCACAAATAATAACTGAACACTGATTTTGAATGTAATATAAAACTGAGATGGACTTTCTATATTGATAGAGCATTTGTTAATCTGAATATGTGATACTGATTTGCTATCTGCTTAGACCGGCGTTGGTTTAAGCTCAACAACAGGTCGTATCAATCAATCCATTTTGTTCAATGTTTCTGGTGCTTATTTTCAAGCAGGTTGATTTACTCTATTAGGTGTGGTTGGTCAAGCCTATTCTATATCACTTTGGGTAAACAAAGCATTGTCAACTAGTGGAGGTGGAACCTTATTGCATGTATCAGCAAAGTAAAGAAAAGTTTACATTCACATGTGCTCTTCGACAATGAGTAATTCCATCCAAATCATATCTGACCTAGTTCATGTGCACTGATAGACGCTTCTGCCGAGAAAAATTATTTATTCTGAAAGAGATTTTCTAATGAAAAAAGCTGATATCAGATTTAGTCGCAAACCAATAGGTAATTTACTAAATTAGTCAATGCATCAAACGAATACTCGTTTGATCCATGCTATGTGATCAAAGTACATTTGTATCGGCTGTCTGTCGATGATGTAACACCAATGTCAAACTAGGAATAAATTGTTTCTCCATTTTTTTTCTCATAACAGTTGTAAAAGAGAATGCATCATTCGACAAATTTCTACCTCATATATATAGAGAGAGAGTCACATTTGTTTTCTTTCAGCTGAAGATTAAACTTAAATAAACATGAGCAAGATTTATTTAGCTCGAATGGAACATCATGGTGTATACCCATGTTAGGTCTGACTTCATCAAACGAAATTATCGCTCAAAGTTGGAATTCTTTTATGATGACTGTCCAAGGTCCTGTTCTTCAGTTGGGCGTGTGGACTCATATTGTTACATCGTACAGTATCAATAATAGCGTTCGTCTTTGGATCAATGGGACTCTGATTGGCTCATCGACTACATTTACTTATGCTGCATCGAGTTCGCCTGATTGGATTACAGTAGGAACAACATTTCCAGCCGCAATGTCATGCGCATCGGGCAGTATCTCAACAGGACAATTCTATGGAATGATAGATGAATTGAGAGTTTACTCACGAGAACTCACCTCAAGTGATGTTTATGCACTTGCCAATCCTTAACAATTACTTTATTGCTGCGCAGACGAACCATCCAATTTAATAGTCTATTGACTATACCAAAAACTTTTACTTGACGATTGTATAGAATTTCAGAAGAAACAATCAAGAACATCTTGTATCTTCGGTAGAAAACGAAGATACATAATAATAAAACATGTGACTTTTTTCAAATAGTATTCTTGAAATTTGTGTGAATCTTCAAGTCGTCTTTTCTGAGTGTCACCTAATAAATCTCGCCAACTAAGAATTCAAGATCAGTTACTGAATTGAAAAGTGTACGCAAGAAAGTTTCTTGATAAGAAAAGTGGAATGAAATTTATAGAAAATCGAAATCGAGCGCTGTTATGCACCCTAATTTCGAACCGATAAACTGACAATGAGTTGTCAAGTGCTCATTATTGTTGCAAATATACTTTATTGTTCTTGATTTAAGGGAAAGAGACACAATTTCTACCAAACATACTGCTTGTCAAGGAGAAACCTTCGTCTCGAACCATTCTAGGTCGATATGAAATAGTCCAAATGTGTCCAACTTGAATATGGATATTCGAATGCATTAAGTTAACCATTGAACCGAGTTATGGATCATTTATGAAAGCATCTTTAAGAGGCCATCACGCAAATATCTTGGTCACTATCCATAGCTCTAAATCGTCATTTTCTCGAAGACTCAGATTGAACATTGTTGTTGAAATCGAGAAGTCCGTTTTACACGTACAAAGAAAAGAATGAAGAGCAAGAAGTTGGAGTTAAACTATTGTGATAAATGAAATAAACCATGCCAATTTAGTGCTTTCATCCATTAGAAGTTTGGTGGCATGATAATGACAGAATCCACGTCTCGTTATGACAAAATTGGCAACAAGGTCATTAGAAATGTTCACTGAAATAGAAAAAAAACGTAGAAAAAGATCGAGGTCAATTGAGACAACGAATGATTTAAGACATAAAAGATTCAATCATACTGCGCTAGACAGAAGATATAGCAAAGATGAGACCTACTCGTGAAACTCAACATATATATGTGAGCAACGTACATTTTATACAAATTTCTTTATACAATTATTTCTTTTTTGCCGCGATTACTATTCCATTCAAATCAGTGCTGACAGTTAAAAATTCGAAATGAATATATACCAGAAGCACAACATGTGAAACTTAAATTCAAGTGTTCAACTAATGAATGTGCTACATAATGTTTATACGTACATCTACACATAACCAAATTGAACTAGATATCTGCAAGACACTTTAATAATTTAATGGAACTTTCAAGTATTACTCTATTGCCAGACACCATTGTCTTTACACATTGTCATTTTTTAATCGAGTTTCATCTGATGAAAGAATGTCTTTTATGGATTGTATTCAATAAATGAAAGTTATTCTATATTTGGCATGAGAGTATTTCAACACGACTATTTTCTTTTTCCCACTGTCAATCTATTATCAAAATCCTAGTTCAAAGGTGCATTTTCCTAGTTGAAGGATACTTATTCTATATAAGTCTCGTAGCAATCTCTGTGAAGGTCTAGTTGGATTTGAGAGACATAATTTTTTTGTGTACTGTACATCTATGACCATAATCTTACTTAATAAGAGAATTTTTTCAGTTTACGATGAGTTTGACCGATATCGTAAATTCTTATCAATAGCATAAGTCTATGAGAATAATTGTTATCGATTCACTAACATATCTATGTTTCCGTAGAAAATTATCTGAATCGTTTATGCTTGAATAAACATTTTTGCGGAATGACTTAATTTGCTATGTAAAACAATTTTTCGCGATGACGTGTTTCAATTCAAAGAATAATGATCATAGCCAAACGATAGAACTTTAGGCCAACTACAAGATGCTATTCAGTTTTATTTCAAGAGGCAGGATTCCAATGGACAAACTGTCAATCATTTTTTTAAATAGTGAACATTGTCAACGATTTGTTAACTACATAGTCTTTTGTTTATTTAAAATACCAGATGAATAAATATCTCGAGCATAACTAGAGAACGCTAAGAGTGAACTAACTCTGTTTTGTGAATAGTTCGTTGCTGCAGTCAGTGATATATATATGGCTGTCAGAATCGCCACTTCATTCCCAAACATTCCGACAGTATCGTCAATCACATGTTACTTGGTTGTGCCAGCCATGCAAAAATCAAAGAGAGCATTGCAAGTATCATCGCTAGTATCATGCCACTTGTGAGCTCGGCTTTGACACGACATAGCAAATCTACTTAGATTTTGATCTCGCCACTATGAACGCTTGTACACGAGAATAGCTTTGCATATAAATGCCATCGTGGGTGTGGGTGTGGAATGTGGGTACTTAAATCATGAAAAAAGAATACCCATACCCACACTCATACATCCACCCATTTAGAATCAATAAATTTCTACAACAAAAATAATTACAATCTCTTTTTTTGTTGCATACTATTGGTTATTATTTCTCAATCCTTAAAAATAAATAATAATAACTTCCATATATTCTTTTTGCATAGAAAAACAAACGCCGGTAATGCTTTAGTCTTAGAATACGACAAGAGATGAAATTTAAACTAAAAATATATACATAAAAAAATACACAAGTACTAGATAGTAGAATGCATATTCTTTGTTATTGGCGGCAATAATGCAGAACTAATTGCTCTTGTTTTTATTAGATCAATATCCTGTTTAAGCAAAAATTCAAGAATAATAACAAGCTTCTGGAAAAAAAAACAAAACACTTTTAAAAATACAAACTGTTATTTTGCTTTTACATGATATTGAAAAACAGCTGCTTTTCATATCAATGTTATTTTATGATTTCATGTAGATACAAAACCTATCGATGGTAACTAGCTAACTGTGATTTAGTAAAAGAAAAAACATTTTTTGTTAAATGTAAATTCTAATAAATGCATCGATTCCTCGTCGACATATTGGACACAATCGCAGTGAATGACCACATGCGACACATGTTGCCATGTGCCCACATGGTATACAAGCTAATTGTTTTCCTTCTGTCAGACATAGAACACAAAGATTCGATGGTTCTGAATTAGTTGATTGACTTCGATCATTGATAGTAGTTATTTGTTTATGTATTTGTGTTTCACGTTCAATGCCACTGCTTGTTGATTTTGATGTTGAGTGAATAGAAGATTGAGAAGTTGTAGATTGATTTGTTAATGGCTGCAATGATGTTGTCATTTCAACACCTGTACGATTGTGTACGGATTGAGCTGCATTAGATACAGTTGATGTTTGTTCAGACATTCCTGTCTCTAGAGAATAAAAACCTTAAAATGAGGAATGTACCTAGAACAAACTCACCATTTTGTTCTCGGATTTGTTTCATTTTAATACTTGGTATAACAATATTTTCTTTTTTGCCATCAATATGCTCGATTTGTTTTCGAAGAATTAAGCAAGCAACATACAACTCACAGTCGGACACAAAATCATCACCTGAATAAATTATTCAAAAACAAAATACGAAGGACAATATTTTATTGATTAACGCACGTTTTATTCGTAATTGATCTTCCCAACATCGTTTAATGATAGATAATTTAAAATTTTGATCCAATAAACGTTGTGACATCGATAAGTCTAATCGTGCAGCGACGAGTCTGGATAAAGTATTTTCATCAGGTATTAATAATTGTCCACTATTTGCTGTTGCATTAATATGTACCAGATTATTTGAGGCTGTTTTTTCTCTTAATTCGCTAGCTCTAGCACGTTCTATCAAGGAAAACATGAATCAATTTTAACTAAAAATTTATAATTTTTCAAAATTTACCTTGTTGTATTCGTTTAGATTCTTGAATTTTATGATATAATTCTTCACCACATAATTGTCTAGCATATGCACAATATGGAAACCAACGAGCATGTTCAATCATTGGATTATCATTCGAACCCCAATTTTGTAATGATCCATTACAATAAAAGCAAGTAACAATGGTTTTTGCACCTGTAAAGAAAAATCCTGCTCGAACTAAATGATCCACCGATGGTAAATCTTCATTTGGCCAAGTAGCGAATGATGCATGACGTTTTGGTATTTCGGAATAAGCAGGATTACAAGATGCTCTGTACACAATATCACTAGGTCGTAATGAGCTGAGATTATTTGATATCGATGAAGCAATGCCTGTAGTTGTTGTCAGTGAACTTTCGTTGACAATAATTATTGGTAAAGGTATAGGACGCATCAACCTTGTTTTGACATATATACAATTAGGTGATAGTATTTTATGTAATTCACATGGATCATCTATATGTGGTGTCCATTGCTGACAAATAAGATTACAATAGATACATATTACTCGATCACCAACATTGCAATTAAAAAATCCGGCTTCAATCATTTGTGCACTTGATGGAACAGTATGATGTGGCCAATGAGAAAAGGTACGTCTTCGTACTTGTTGAAGTGAATCACTTTCACATAAAGTATTTGATACAGATCGGAAACCCAATGTTTCTATTGTTTGACGTTTAGAAGTATTTTCTTCTGCAGTTGATACAGATGCATTTCGAGTACCAGTTGTTGATGACATGGAAGACGCCAGTACATCTGATGATAAAGTTGGTACTGTAGAGCGCACAAATGAGCAATCCGGTTGACATTTCGAATGAATAGTAAATGGATTCATATCTAATGTCCAATTGGATACCTCAAGTCCACAATCTTTACAACGAGCTGTATCTCCATCACCTATATATTTAAAACCGGCAGCAGCCATAGAGTAGACAGCGTGAACACCTGGTCTCTTTATTGATTTAACTAGTGTTTGAATTTGATTAATGGTTATAGCAAGAGTTTGAGAACCTTCTTTTTTCTTATCGAATAGTTTCGATGAATCATCCATTGATTTGTATTTATTAGATGCACCATTCAAAGGTTCGGTTGGAATTTTGGCTGTGATCGACATTTTGCTTTAGCTATCTAATAAAATCTAAAGAAGATATTATTTATAAATGAACATTTGATTCATGAAAATTTTGAGCAGATTTTATCCATTCAAACGATCTCACCAAGTATTCCTTAAAGCATAAAATAGAATCTAATTACTAAAAAGAACAGAGCTGGACATAATACTAAAACTCGATCCACTGAGAATTTCCATTTAAGATTACCGCAGTCATCAGTAAAAAGTTTGCTGACTCGTTTGGTAACGTTTTTTTAGTAAGGCGAAAATGATTTGAGTATTTATAGCTCACTATACAATCGCTATATGACACTCAGAAAATTTTCATATGATATGAGTTTACTCACTGACTAAATTGCACACGTATGAAATTATTCCTGATGGAAAAATTTTCCTTCTAGTAATGATTGCACTCGATATATATATATACACTAAACTTTATTGTAATTAATCTGCAATTATATATATTAGTTGACAAAGAATATCTAAGATATGAGAATATTCAAGCATGTTAAAACAAAAACATCTATGAGAGAGAGACAATGAATAATAAGACAGTAAAGGAAAATACATGCAATAGAATGAGAAATATGTAAAAAAAACACATTTGTGAGCACCAAAAACGGTACTTCTTGACTCAAACAACAGCATTCGAGTTTCCAAAAAAGGAAATTTCCTTCATAAAACATCAAATTTCGGAAATTCCTGAAATTTCTATAATCTTTAGAAGATAGGATCTTCTTTTCTCTAGAGAATACATAGATATGTTCATATAAATTTTGTGGAAATTTCGGTTATTTGTGAAAATTTCTAT